>JAMZAV010004051.1:0-74583 GCA_024449915.1 Sweltsa coloradensis
TGAAGAGCAGTCAGAGTTGGGTTTTGGGGCTGTTGGTTTGCAAAAGAGTTAGGATGTGGCTTTGTCATTCCAATTATTTTCTTGTTGAACCACTGAAGAATGTTTTTCTTTGTCAGTGGTGTTTTACATTTCTAGGTCGAGTGTATGCTAAGTTAATCCTACCTTTTTATGAACTCACCAGGCCTATTTGATCAGCATTTTTTTTGACATTTTTCTTAAAGTAATTTTGTTTCCTTTCGGTTTTCAACATCAATAGGAGCACATTGATTTTTTTTATACATACCGCACTCGTGGCACGTCATTTTGTAGTATAGTTTTTGTTTACATTCACATTAAATTAATATACTTTCACAAAGCGATGCATTTGCCCAAAATAAATTTCAAACAAAATTGCTTTTTTTCACATTTTCGTTGCCAGGGTTCAAAAACAATCATCCTTTTTAAGGGAAATTTCAAGTCAAAACTTATCATTTTTCAAAATTGATATAATACCTTTCAATTAATTAAAGTGTTCCTTACAATACCCAAGTTCACGATGATATTTTGATCAAATTGTATCAAATTAATTTCCTAAACAACACATTATTTACAGAAAAGGAAAAGAAAACTGTGGATTGAATAGTTCTGTCATTTCAATCACTGCTTGTTGATTGTTGCTAGCGGGGGCTGTGGGCCTAGAACTTTGGCCCCTAGGCCTACCAGCCGTGGCCTACACGTTTGCAGGCTTGTGGCTGCTGCACTAGGTCCTAGGCGTCATGGGTTCTGTAAGGTGTAAGCCTACTAAGTAGGGCTAGGCGTAGGCTAGCTGTGCATAGCCTAAACCTGGGGGGCTTACCCCAACCTAGAAGAGCCAGGCCTGAGATCCTAACCCTAGGATTGATTGGATTGGATGGTTGCTTAACGTCTCATATTTATGCAAGTTGGTTAATCGAGCGAAGGGAGGGACGTAAGGGGTGACGCGGGGGGACTTGATTAAACCAAGTTGCATAAATATGGGGACGTAAAGCAATATCCCAAACAAACAGGCCTGTCCACCCTTTGTCCCCCCGCGTCACCCCCTTGTGCTGGTCAGAACCGGCCAAAAAGGGGCGTATGGGGAGGGAAGGGGTTCCCCCTCGTCGTGGTGTCTTACGCCCTGGGGTCATCATCCATCCGTGTTGTCATTGTCGTCGCCGTCGGGGAGGTAGCAAAGGGAAGGGGAAAGTTCCCCGACGACGCCCCCAGAGCTCGCCATTAGTTTCAAGTAGAAAAATTTCCCCTTATCACGGGCCAAACCACGAGAAGGTTTGCGAGTTGGGATTTGTTGACCCTCCTAACCCTAGGCCTCTAGATGCCCAAGTCATGTTTTATTTTTTTAGCCTGGGGTGACCCTAGGCCTTCCAAGGTACTAGGTACGGAGGGGCTAGCTATGCTTAGCCTAGGCCTTACCCCAGGGTGCTTTGAGTAGGCCTAGGGTGTGTGGGCCTAGCTTACCTATGGCTAGCCTAGGCCCTACAGGCCAGGGATCCTAACCCTAGGCCCTAGTCTCCTGGCTACTGTTGCTACTGGTAGAAACAAAGAGACAGGCTAGGCCTCGGGGTCTTGATTTGCTCACAGTCTGGGGCCTAGATTAGGACCCCCTGGGCCCCAAATTTCATCACCCTGCTGGTTTTATTTGGAGATGCCTTTGCCTATGGTTATGCCTGCCAATTTGCCTACCCACGTGACAACTTAATTGCACTTAAAATATTTTCTCTCTTTTGTTTAAAGGTGCAGAGCGGTCAGGGGATTATTTTTTGTTTCCAGACAACCTTAGCTGTTGTGCAGCTTTCCTTTCTAAATTTTTCCCGTACCCAATTCTTAATTCCATCAACCCCAATCCATCTTGTCTTCGGACTTTTTGATTTTCTGAAATTCTGTCAATTTCTTTTTTCTGGGATGACTACTCCACAGTCATCGTTGGTGACTCGATGGTGAAGGACCTTAACAAGCTAGTAGATGGTGCTACTGCTGTCATCAAGAACGTCATCAAGGGTCAACGGCGGTTAAAACGGTCAGGAGGCCCCACCCCGGTGGCAGTGGATGTGGCCCCCTTCTTCAAAACAATGGTGATCCATGCTGGAGTGAACGACGTGTCACGGTACCGGAGTACAGAAGACATAGTGGGAGATATGGATGAACTCATCCAGCAGGTGAAGGGGGGGCTAACCCTTCCCATAGCGGTTATGTTTCAAGGTAATCTAACATAGGTCACAAGACAACCACAAGCTTGTACGGCAGGATTAAATTAAAAAGGGCTTTAAATTAATTTTCCACACTGAAAATCAGTAGGCCTATCTTAAACACAGATTTAACTTCTAACTACTAACCGTTGTGGGGCCATGGTATTCTTTTAACACTTGATTTGGCATACTTACTTCATTTAAATTCATTAATTCCTTTAAAACCTTTATGTGTAATTTTAGGTATAAATATGAAATTGAAATAAATACAGGACTATGAAACAATGTAGGTAGACCTAAACATTTTTTTATTTTTTAGATATGTTTATTTTCCAATACCACATATTTTCATATTCAGGATACCGGTACATGTACATAAAATTATAAGCCCTACATTAACAAATTAAAAATGTGGGGCTTACCGTAAGAGTTAAATAAGTGGGGAGCCCTACTATTTTTACATTAGTTCATATTTTTAAAAACATCATTTATTTATTATTTGAATAACGTTCCATAAATTTAAAGATCCATCTTGACCGATAATATTTAAATTGTATGCTAGACGTACATTAATTTATGTAACCCAAGGTAGCATAAAATTATTCTACATTTTGGCCTACATTATAAGATAAAATTCATTTTAAGTTAAGTTAATTACTCATAGGTCTACTCAAAAAGGGGAATGAACGTCATTGGGCCCTAATAATTTAACAAAATTCCTTCTAACAAATAGTTTTGTAAAGAGAATACAAATCATCGACAATACATCCACCATGGCCTATCTCCATTTTCACCCTCTTTGTCTCCTAGCCTCTCCACTATCCTTCCTTTTTTATTGCAGGAACCAAATCTGTGACTCCTATAAAACCAAATCCTTCTAACTCTATGCCTTCTACGCTACAGGAAAGCCACATGATTACAGTGGGAGATTTTATTGGAGTTAACAAATCAAACAGCATGCAGGATTATACATCGGGTCACCGCTGCAATTGCGGGCTCTACGACCATTGTACATTAACCTCCCAAATGATCCCGAGGCATAAAAGTTATCCAACGGATTTTTTTTAGAAAACCCGTTTTCCGCGAGGTAATTGGTTGTATGGATTGCACACAACGTAAAAATTCAATCGCCGGGCGGAAAACAATGCCGATATTTTCAGGAATAGAAAGGGATATTTCTCGATAAACGTTCAAAGTATTAGTGATTCTGAAACTTAACTACAAAGATTTGTGGCTAGGTGGCCAGGATCGGTACATGATTCAACCATTTTTAACAATTGTGGAAAAAAACGAGCTATGTTCAAAAACGGGGACAGTAATGGTAAATGGTATAATTGTTAGTTGATGGAGGTTATGCGGGTTTGGGCCTATATCTTTGTCCCCCTCTTGAAAATGCCATCACTGTTGGCCGAGCAGCGATACAACGAATCCCAAGATCCGTACAAGAAACTGCGTTGAACGTAAATACGGAGTGTGGAAGCGTCGCGTTCCATTCTCGCACTCGGATGCGGGTTAAAGTGGGACAAAGTCTTAAACATTATCGTTGCCTGGGGGCAGTTCTCTTTAACATTTTGAGGGCCACAATGAACTTGAAACCCAACAAAGAAACGAAGACATTTCAAGCAAGGATTGATGGAAGATCAAATGCCCAATCAGAACCAAATCCTGGCAGCATTGGCTGATCATAGGCATGGTGCTGGAGTTATTCGGCAAGCCATCATTGCGATTATTTCCCAAAAATCTTGTCTAGCTCTCAGGGTAACTGGACAAGTTTGCTTTATACCCAGCCAAACCCAGTACATAATATCTAGTATATGCAAAGGGTACAACTAGGGTAATTCAACTTAGGAAGGTTAAAAAGGTTTTAATCATCATTAGCCCTTGTTTACTGTTCTGTTTCTTTAATATCGAGGTTGCTTGCATATTTTCATCTTTATTTTCATGAATTCCTTCTTACGTGCTTCTTCTTTTTTCTCGTTCTACTTTCCTGAAGTACTCATCTGACCTTCTATCAAACTCTTTTTTTCCCCGTGCCACTTTGCGTTTCTCTTCTTCTTGTAAACAATTCCTTTTGAAGACAACTAATGCAAGCTTTGCGTCGGGCCAAGTTTTCAAATTTCAAATTCACTTAAGAAAAAGGAGGGTTTTGCAGTGAAGGCCTCCTACTGATGACCATGAGTTTTGTTTGGTGTAGTTGATGACTTTTGTGGCTGGTAGTGATTGGGTAATTTTTGCAGAGATCGACGGAATCGATGATGTGGATGGTGCAGATTCGGATATTGTTGGTAGCGGAATTGTGTTAGTATCAGTAGGTCTAAATGCATTGTTTACTGGTGTACGAAGCATTTTCGGGGTGTACCGTGACAGTCTATCGTGTTTGGGTCATTGGTGGCTTTTTTTAGATACGGGTTTTTTTTGTCTTATTGATGTTGGCTGATTGAAGGGTGGGGGTGTGTCATTTTCGTCATCATCAAAGAAATCCAGGGTGACATCAACCATGTTAGCCTGTTTTAAAAGGGACAGACTGATGCTCTGTAGTAGGTAATGTATTGTCGGGTTTGACACGTCATTAAGGGAGGATTTTCGTTGTCGCGCCATTTCTGTAAAAATAAATCAATTACTATTACCTGATTACTTGCTAGTGGGACCTATTGAATAGAATATTTGGGTATTATAAATAGAATTGAAATGTGGTTTCCTTGTCTCTCATTGTTACTGAAAAAGAAAAATTTTGAATATGTACTGTTTGTGATTTGAAAATCAGTTTTATTATTGAATACCTATCTATAAAAAAAATACAAAAATACAAATACAAAATTTTAATAAAATATTTTTCCATATTTCATACTATAGGTACTGTATTGTATTTTAATGTACTATTGTGTAAAGCATAGAATTCTATAAGGATAATACCGCTGAAATAATACAGACTCTGATTGCTTCTGCTGAATAAAAACTTAAAGGTAATTTTGGTCAAAACCAATATCTTTCATCGTAAAGTGCTCGATAGTATAGTCTGTACAAGAGAGACCTACATAGTTCCCCCATACCCTACAGTACCCTACAAAGTTTGTTATCCATTTGACGCCAAAAATGCCAACCAAAGTGCATGAAATGAATAAATTGTATTATTTATGAAAATTTTAGCCTGTAATGGGGACATTTTGACCTAGAAAATGTGTTTTTACAGGAAAATTCCCATAAATTTTCAAAAATTGAATATTTCAAGACAAAACCCCACATCTCAAGATATGTAGTTATGATGCTTTATTGTATATTTTCTATTAAATACCGAAATTTTGGTTCATTATGGGTTAATCCTGCTTTCCAATTTATAGGTCTACTGTGTATTCTAGTGTGTCTGTGTAATGTTAGTAAACAAATTGGGACACAGCTAGTGCCAATCACGTCTTGAAGGTATACCATTGATGTCTAGGTCAAATATTGGGCTATTGTAAACAATTTACCCATTTTGCTTGTTTGGGGGGGGCCGCCTCTAATTTCTAGGTCTAGGATGTGACATAATAAGCTTACAAATCAATCAAATAAAGCTTTTAGACCAGATTGATTGATTGGATATTGCTTTACGTCTCATATTTATGCAACTTTGGGGTAAAACGAGACGAAGGGAGGGACGTAAGGGATGACGCGGGGGGACAAGGGGTGGACAGGCCTGTGCTGGTCAGAAACCAGCCACAAGCATATGGGGAGGGCAGGGGTTCCCCCACGTCGTGGTCGTCTCCGGGCTGTGTCTCATCCGTCCGTGTTGTCTTTGTCGTCGCCGTCGGGGAGGGTAGTCCCAAAAGGGGAAAGGGGGTTCCCGACGACGACCCAGAGCTCGCCATTAGTTTCAGGGAGGAAACTCCCCTATCCCCGGGCCCAAACCGCGAGAAAGGTGTCGAGTTGGAATTTGAAGGCCCTTTTAGACCCAGACTTGGAGTTAGTTAGTTTTTTAGGGTTTAAGAGCACACAACACTAAGGTTATTAGTGCCCGTATTCCTCTTTTAGAGTGATGTGTAATTTTTTAAATTCTATTATACAGCTTTGTTGATTTCAGATATTTAAAAACATTTGTTATATTTTCCCCCAGATCATCAGAATAAAATTTCTTTTAAATTAGGTTTTAGTTTAAAATTTTTCCTCTCGTCCATGTGGTTGGGACATTCTCCTAAAATGTGCTTAAAAAGTTAAAATCTCACCCACTCTGCTCACATAGGGGTGGATCTTCGCCTCTTAGAAGGTATCCTTGAGTGAGATGTGTGTTTTCCCCAATGGCGTAGACGGGTCAGAACAACCTCTTCTCGTCAAGAAGGGCGCGCCTTGAAGAGATCCAGGGTGTTACATCGTCTTTTATTTCACGAAGCTTATTATTTGCCATGATATGCCATTCTTTGCACCACTTTTCTTTAAGTTTGAGTTTGAAGAATGCTTTTAGATCTGGCGTTTACAACTAAATGGCAATCAACTTGTGTTTTGTTACCAGCTTCTTTGGATTTGGCCCCCTTGGGTCGGCGACATCATTTCCTAAATACCAGAATGACCAGGGACCCAACAAAAAACTATTGATTTTTGTTTTGCAGCAAGTTTCGACAATATTAGGTGTATTTTATTAATTAAGGGTGTGAAGTGTAAATTTGGCAAATAGCCTCTAGTGAACTTAAAGAATCCGTGGACACTAAGAATTGGAGTCCTTACTATTTAAGAGCAAACAGGAGGCTTGTAGAATTGCAAACAAGTTCTGCATTGTGGACGCTATGTGAAATGGGAGTTTAAAAAATTGAAGTTGTGGCTCTCCGTTGTAAAGGCAGAGCCGACTGAATTGTTCACTTTTGAACCGTCTGTAAAAATAATTTCTGAAATCTTTGTGGTTGTATCGGATTTTGTTGAATAGTGCTTGATATTGTTTGTTTGATGTGGTGGCCTTTTGTGTTTTGAGGAGCTGTGTTATGCAGCATGGTTGGTTAAGTGTCCAAGGTGGGATTGCCCCATTTGATTTATAGAAACAAGGGGAAGTGTAATGTTTAAGGGGCCTGTAGTAGTTCCAGGGAAACGGATGCCCACCGGTCTCGAGGGGTTCAGGCGAACTTCATAGCGATTTTGAAATGGAGGGTCGAAAACTGCTTTATAGGCTGGGTTTGTAGGAGATCCTTTAATGAGGCATTTAAGGGATTAAGTACTTTCTTCTGGAGGATAGAGATGGGTTCTGCAGACTCGCAAAGAAGACTGGGAATAGGGCTCGTACGGAAAGTTTCCCGTGGATAGCCTTATACCAGTGTGGTAAAACTGTATCCAACGTCTTGATATAAGAAGGGCTAGTCGAATCATAAATAAAAAAATAGCAAAATCCAACTTAAAGCGGATAAGGGAGCGATAAAGATGTAACATGGTTTTTACGATCAGCTCCCCAATTAGTATTGCTGGCACTCGTAGGATGTTCAAAGGGTTTTAAACACTTGGTTCGTAGCTGTTGGATATGTGGCCTCCACGTTAAGTTTTTATCAAATAACATTCCAAAAATCGTGTTTTTTTCGGCAAAGGTAAGGCAGGCTTCCATTGTGCAGGTCGGGATTGAGGGAAAAAATCCACGGCAAAGGCTAAATAGCACACATGTGGTTTTTTGTGATGAAAAGAGAGGGTTTCCTTTCTATTATAACAAATTGTTCTAGGAAGTAATGCGGCACTTGGACGTTATTATTTTTCATGTGGTTTGCTACTTTACAGGGTTTGTTCAAAAGAAAAACTGAAGAAACCAGCTTAACTGTGATGAGTGTATTGTTTCCATATCCCCATTCCAACTCGCAACCTTCTCGTGGTTTGGCCCGTGATTAGGGGAGTTTTTCTCCCTGAAACTAATAGCGAGCTCTGGCTTGAAGATGGGTTACACCACTTTTAAAGAATAAATGTTTAGTGAAAAAGCTTCATCTCAAGGGTTTTCATGAGCCCAATTAAAAGAAAAAACTTGCAGACATTTACATCATTAAACAAATCATGAAGACAACAAAGGGGTGGAAAAGAAATAGTATTTAAAGTAGGGAAGAGCGACGGGTACCCGGGAACAAAGATGAATTACTTAATGGCTAGCGTAAGTTCCAAGAGGTAGCAAAGGAAACGTAATATTAGCATGTTTAGAAGGGACAAACCCCCTCCACCCCCCAGACCCCCAAGCCAAATAACTTCAACGTTAAAATTGTGGAACAGAAATCCAACCATCATGGACCAACTATAAATACAAACCAATAGCCAAGAGACAAGACAAAGCGGGTCAAGAATCAAAACAACGCGGTCAAGAATCCCAAGAAAACCCAGACGCGACGAGCAAGCACTTTCCGTCCGAGGGGAAGTTAAATGCTACAATTGTAATTTATAAGGGCATAGATTGTCCAAAAAACCCAAAGGACAAAATGTTTTAATCTGCGGGTCACCGGAACACCGGCAAAAAAAGATTGCACTCCAATGAAGACAGAACAACCCGTTCTTTTTTTCTTAATTACAATGCCATAAGGTCCAGACATGCCGGTTGAAAAGATCGAGTGCAAAAACCACTTGAAGAGGAACTACCGTAAAAAATTGCATGAACTGGGTAAACATACTAAAAGTGGCTTCCCTGTTGAGCTGAGGTCTACGTTGAACTCGCGAGTGCTACGTCTTCGGACATCGGTGGCTGCTGCTGTCGTCACCGCCAGAGTCAGGAGGGTCCCTTACATGTACGTGTAGATGAGCTAAAGAAAGGCCTTTCAAATGGCCTGTATCATGTATTCGGTTGCCATGATGGATGTGACGAGAAGGATACTTTTTTTTACTTGGCCAAAAGATGAAGAGGTTAACTGGTTTCCTGAGTTAAAGGAATGTGGTCTTTTCCAAGAAATTAACAACGCATTAATCTGTTGTACCTCTCGTCATGTTGGCCCCCTTATTGTACGGCCCTAGACAATAATCCTGCAGAGCAATACAAAAAAGTTACGTGAACATGTTTGTTGGGGGAAAAGAATTTAACTTTGCTTTTACGGGGCTCGTATCAGGCGAGATGTGAAGCTGAAAAAACCCGTCCTGAGAATACTGCGAGCTGTCCATAAGACTATGGAAGACAAGAGTCCAGGGGTATTATTTTGGAAATTATATAAAATATATAAAATGTGTATTGAGTGTTGTAGACGCACTCATTAAATTTGTACAGTTACAGTTACGTTTTTTTTTGTTGGTGGCAGAATAGTGATATTGTATTCATGTGCGTTACAAATAGTGATAACGATTTTCTGTTATGCATTATCCTGTATGACTTATTTTGTACTTGTGTATCATGGGCCTGCTTTGTTGTAACTTTTATTTTATTTTATCTCGTGATTTGTCCCTCGCTCATAAACTAAATTAATTAACTTAAGTTCTACACAAAAATCAAGATCCTTAGAACAAATTTCATAAAACTATCAATTAAATTAAATACGTAGAGCAGTAAGCCGGGAATTGGGCATAAGAATCATCACTCGTTTCTCCATAGACCCAGACTTGCTCAAACAACACTCAGCTGAATAGAAGCTTACTTTCCCCGTATTGGGGGAGGCGCTGTAAGAAGAGAACAAAGAGCATGCACCAAAACAACGTCCGCCTGCGACAAGAACAACAGACCGACTGGGGGTCGCAAAACACACTGCACGGTATCGTAGAAACGCGATAAGACGCAGCTACCTCGGCAGCCAGCTTCATGGCTGCTGGTTCCACTTCGCTCAAGTAATTAAAATTTGTTAAATAATGTGTTGTGATTGTGTTTATTTAGTTTGTAACCACAATCACCAATCACCTTGATAATGAATTAATTATTAAATTTCGGTTTAAATTTAACAACTATCTACATCAACAAACAAAAATTTTAAAAGGGGAATAAAAAGACGCATTAAAGTTCTTCAGATTAAAATGAAGTCAGGGTTCCGTCGAGTGTCTCATCAGAGGGGCCAACACAAAAAATCGTCCGTACCCAAGATAAAGACGGGCGTGAAAGGCTTTATACATCAGCACATCGATTCTTTTCCAAGACAAGAAAAGCCATTATAGTCGGCTTTTAAGTTATTTATTTTTTGCGAGCAAAGCGAGCTTTTTCCATTTGACTCTGCCGGAAAAATTAGAAAGGGTTTTTTTGTTTTTTTTTTTTTTTTTTTTTTTTTTGTTGGTATTCTCGGATAACGTTCGAAGGAGGCTCGGATGAGTTAAAATTTTTGACCATCCGAAAACTTCGTTCTCGATGAATGCCATTAGTTTTTGGCAAAATCTTCAAAATTTAAAAAAGTTACTTTAAAGTTAATCGAAAGTTTTTTTTTTTCAAACTCAAGGGCGAAAAAATCTGAGATAGCCAAAATTTTTTAAAATGTCCGCCCGGGCACGAATATGTTAATTTTTTTTGATCCGATAAGTAGTGTAGATGGTTACTTTAAAACAAAGTAACGTTGCCATGGAAACAAAAAGACCGCGAATTTCAAATGCACTCCCACCTCGAAGTTCAAAATCTTCGGGGAAGCAGTCTTTTATTTGTCACCAAAGAGTTTTAAATAGTTTTCCCAAAGGAGTAAAGGGCCCTCTAGTGGCGGGGGTTTTTACCCAAAGTAAATTTTACACGGGGGTTTACCGAAATTGCAATAAAAAATAATATTGGTAACAGGGCCCCTGTGGACACAACTAGAAATTTTTTAAAATTTTAAAAAAATGTGAAATGTGTCTAGCTATGCACGTGCTCGCTTATAAAAGCGTCCAACTGAGCGTTTAGTTTTTGTAAATGGCTACTATAAGTACCAAGTTGTGGAAGACTCTCTTCCCGTACTAAATTTTATTTTACATTACATATTTCATTTTTTACAATGTTATATACATTCGAAAAATAATTTTTTAACATTTACACATTTAATTAATTTTGGTGTTTAGTTTTGAAATGAATATTAAAAGCATATAAAGAAAAATAAGAAATAAAAATATAAAAAATAATTGCTAACCACTTTTTTTTTTAAAAATTGTAAAAATTTGCCTTTAAAACCTATTTGAGGTAAAAAGTTGGGGCTCGCCTTATCACGGAATTGTATGATACAACATCTTAGGCGACATATTACTATTTCGCGATAAATTTAAAATTGCGATTTGGTTTTCCACGATAGATACCTGCACTGTTAGTGAAAAAAACTCCCCCGAAAAACTTAGGCGGCAGACACGGGAGTTTTCCCCGCCAAGCAATTTTGGCAGAAAATGATTACACCATCGGAAATTTTTGGATTGGATTTGCTTTACGCCCTCATATTTAGCAACTTGGCAAATCGAGACGAGGGAGGGACGAAGGGATGACGGGGGGGGGAAAAGGGGTAAAAAGGGCCTGGTGGTCGAACCACCCACAAGCATTGGGGGGGGGCGGGGGTTTTCCCCCACGTCTGGTCGTCTCCGTCTTGTCTTTCTGAAGACCCTTTCCTAAAACTCTTTGGGTCGTTAAATGACGTATTTTCTTTTTCAGGGTTTCCCCGATCTAATCAAAAGGGTTTTTCCCTTTGGGGTTAAAATTTTTCAACTGTTTTTGCGTTCCCCCCAACTATTTATGCATATACAGAAAGATAATTTTTCACATAAAAAACGTTCAAAACTCTTCCAAACACAAAGTCTAAAGATTGTCGATTCCCCTTTCTCTCCATAAGAAATGTCTTTTAAATAAGTTTTTAAAAAATGATCGATCATTCCCCCCGATCGTGTTGAGTCTGTTTTCGTAAAAAAGGCAAAAAGAATGAGTTAAATTTTAAGTAGAAAAAAAAATCGTAGATGAGTTAACAATTTTATTTCGATTTAAAAAAAAGGGGGCGCAATCAGTATTTTTTATTTGTATGTTTTTATTGTTTTTGAATTTTTTTAAATTGGGGAAATTTTTATCATATTTTTTAAAAACTTAATAAAATATCTTTAAAAATGTTTTTTTTAATTAATTTTGCCCAAACATTTTTAGATATAGAAAATTTGTCACAATAACGGGCTTGTAAATTTGTATTTCCCCCCCCAATCATTGTACTCCCCGAGATCCCTTTACACTATAAAATTCAAAGAAATTTTCACCATCTCGAAAATGTTCATGTTGTTCACGAATATTGTATAAAAGTGGAAAATTAATCATATTTGTGTTTTTTAATCTTAGGTTGGCAAATTAAAAACCTGTCTTTAATTTTTTCAGCCCTCTGTTGGGGGCTTAAAACCCTTTAAAATGCACAAATAACACTTGAACTTTGGAAATTTAAAAACATTTTATTAGCGGGCCCAAAATGTTTTTTAAAACAGCTAGGGTTTCCTGCCTTGTTTTTAAAAAAGGAGAATCGCGTTTGGGATTCAAAGCTCAAAAATATATTATGTAAATTTTAAGTATTTATTTATTTATTGGATATTGCTTAACGTCTCATATTTATGCAGCTTGGCTAATCGAGACGAAGGGAGGGACGTAAGGGACGACGCGGGGGGACAAGGGGTGGACAGGCCTGTGCTGGTCAAAACCAGCCACAACAGTATGGGGGGGGCCCGGGGTTCCCCCCGTAATGGTCGCTCCGTCTGTGTCATCATCCGTCCGTGTTGTCATTGCGTCGTGTGGGGGAGGTAGAAAAGGGTAAGGGAAAAATTTCCCCCGACACGACCCGAGCTCGCCATTAGTTTCAGGGAGAAAAACTCCCCTTATCACGGGCCAAAACCACAGAAGGTTGCATTTGGGAATTTGATCCCCCTTTGAAGAAAAAATTTTAAAAATTTAAAAAGAAAATATGCTACTTTTGGTTAAAAAGACCAAATGCATTGAGCCATGTACGCAACAGTGGAAATAGGTTAAAAATTTTTGGTTTTGAAAAATAAAAATGCTCCTTGACTAGGTTACGCCCTGTTGGCATCAGACTAGCATGATGACAACAGTATTGAAAAATTAAAATCTGCTTCAGCTAAATGGAAAATACACCCAATGTATGGTTTGGGGGCAGAGCGGGGAATACACAAATAAGAGAAGGTTAAGATTTTCCTTAACAAACGGAAAAAGTAAAGGGTTTATCCTGGTTTTTGATATCTTTAGTTTTTTTTTAATTCCCACAGCAGGCCGAAAAAACGTAAATTTAGATCTCTTGTGTGACTTGTATAGTGTTTAAATTTCACTTTAAAACAGCAACCTCTGTTTTTTAGTTATTTTTTGGGGTTTTAGGACCAGGAAACAAGGGGTTTTTTCTTTCACCCAAGTCGTCATTAGGGAAGACTTTGAGAGCTTAACAAAAAACCGCCTTTTAGAAGAAACTAATCCCCCTGAAAACGAGATTTTTTAGCCCACATTAAACTACCTGTCATTACAAAAAGCTCCAGCAGTTTCCGTTTGGCACAAGTTCTGGAAACTTCTTGCAATACCGCGACTAGGTTTCACAAAAGGGTTTTTCGGTTTTAGGAACTTGTTACGAATCGGCGGGAACGTCTGGTTCCAAGTGTAGCAAGACATTTAATGTCAAACAGACGCTCACAAGGCACATCCAAAAAAGACGTTTTAAGATGAGGCACCCCCTACGCGGCACCTCTTTGGTCGAGAGAGCGCCTTTAAGAGATCCAGGTGTTACATCGTCTTTTATTTTGCGCAGCTTATTATTTTGCATGATATGCCATTCTTCGCACCACTTTTCTAAAATTTGCGATTAAAGAATGCTTTAAGATCAGATTCCACTGTATAAAAACGTTATTTCTTTTGCTTTCAGACAAATACTTTCTTCTATAACACACCAAATGCATTCTAAAACTTTGATTTTCAAAATTTTCACCTGCGGCGCTAATTGGGGGGGCTCCGCCCCCCCCCAAAAACCCCCCCTGCTTGGTAAGAACGAACGTGAAAAAACGGAACGAAAAAAACGGATATTTTTCTTGTCTACCCTGTAAAAAAATTTTACGCTTTACCACTGGTAACAGTGATAAAAAAAATAACCAGGTTTTTAATTCATCTGCTGGGCTTGTGGGATCTGAAAGAGTACCTGTAATGGAACCGCTGTAAAAAAGGGAGGCCTACGGAAAAATCCTCCTTCGTGGGTAATTGATTATATTTTAAAACGCGTCAAACATTTTATTTTATATTTCACTTTCAAGATGAGAGTTCTAAAAGTCATTAGTTTTTTAAAGTTCTACTTGTACTTTTTAAAAGGTAGTAATACTCTTATAAAAACACTAAACGCTAATGTGAAAAAAAATATAGCTTCTCCCATTTGCGCTTGCATTGAATTATACATCTTTCCTCTGCTCTTTAATTGGGAATATCAAAACTTTCCCTGCGTCGTAGGACTTCAATTGCAAATTGTGCGCTTGGTTCCCCAGAAGCGGTTTGCAACTCACTCATGGAGGTTATACACAAGAAGAACTCTGTACTGGGGGTATATGTATACAAAAACGTAAAGTGACAAATTTAAAAAACGTCGTGCAGTACCAAATTTTTGGGCGAATGTGAAGTGTTTAGCAAAACATTCTCTACAAAAAACACTTTTCCCTTGGGCGTAGTAAACCCATAATTTTATCTTCGGAAAGAGATTGAGAGCTATCTATTGAAAAGCGAAGAGATATTTTATGGGGTGGCCAGTCCTTTAATGGGAAGATCCTGTGGATTTAGAGATGCTTGAAAGGTGTAAAGAAACTTCAATAAACCCGAAAAAAGAAGTAGGTAGAGATTTCTATCTTTCTATCCAAAAATCAGAAAATCAGCCAAAAATTATTCAAAGATCTCACTGCCTACAAGGGGGTTAAATGGTGCATCGCAAATTCTGAAATTTCCCGAGAGTCGGAAAGGGGAAAAAATAACTCAAGCCCCGTTTCCGCGCAAGTGCTAACTCTACTACAAGAACAAGTTTGATGAAAGTTAAAAAGTTTTCTCTACAATAAAAAAAACCTGCTCACTTTCCAAATCATGATAGAACTGGAGTGTTGATCATGACTTATACTACATGGAGTAGAAAACACAAGAAAACCATCACCCAAAAAAATCTCGAAATTTTGTTTTTTACCAAGTTTGAGAAAATGAGGTGTACCTGAGAAAAATAATTACCCAAAAGGTTTTGCTAACTTTTTTGGCTAAAAAAACTAAAATTTCATGAAATAACTTTAAAAACTTCAGGTGATTTAGAAATAGTCAATTTCCCATATTTCTTCAAGATTTTTATTGTGTTTTAGCCAAAAAATGTTCAAATAATTCGTTGACAAAAGGGTTTCCTCCTAGAAATACATTTGTCTAAACTGAAATGGCGCGCCAACAGGAAACTTGTTTGTCACGGTAGGAGAACATTCTGCAGGAATACACAAACAGTTTTTCTAGAACGGTAGCTTGATGAACGTTTTTCTATCTGGATCAAACTATTCTTCTAAAATAGCGTCACCAACTCTTTTCCCTCCCAGAAAAAACATGGCGGGTAAGGGAAAATGCAAGTCTTCTTGTGCCTGGGGGTTTTAAGATTATATCGAAAAGTTTTTTTAAGGTATGTGGCCCATATTTCTTTGCTAAACTATGCAAAACTATTAAGCCTTGCATAAATGATAGATATAAATGGCATTAACCGAAACCTTTTGTTACAGAAGAAGAAATTGATATAGAGAGCTTCGCTGTGTTGACTCCAGACATAATTTGTACTTTAATAAGTAAACTGGGGCCACAGGCGAAGTTTAGAAAACGATATGCGGACTATGTACTAGGCTTAACGCAAACCAGTAGTACTGGTACTTCAGATGTTTATTCTGGGCCGCCGCCTGACCTAAACGAGTCGTTCGTGTACACCGTAAGTTTTTTTTACAGGCATACGGTATTTATTTTTTATCTCGTAAGATTAGGTAGCCCCTAGCCTAGGCTATGGCCTAGCTGTTGTCCTCTTTTAGTCCATTGGACTGCACAAACGTTAGAAAAGACCAAGTCTAGGCCTAGTCCCTGGGCCACCACAGGCGTGATTCCCATTATATATCAAGAATAATTAAAATCTTGTAGGCCTAGGCCTATTTGTCGTAGGTCTAAAAGCCCATTTGATTTTTGACAGCAAAATATTCATTTGAGATGGTTAGGCTAGGCCTAGGCCTATGCCTAGGGATAGCTAGGCCTGGCTCCTGCATGTTCAGGCATTTTATAGGCTAGGCTTTAGGTTGATGCAAATTGATTGTTTCTTTTACTATAAGGTACCCTTTTATTCATTTATTACACTTTTGCACACACTTTTAGTGGTGTGAGCAAAGTGATATTAAGGTCTGCGGAACTGAAATACGCCTATGTTATTTGTAGCGTTCGTATTATTGCGATATCTCCTTTTCTAGATCAGATACAAGGTTCAGATTTTTTGTGAATACACCTTGGGACCATGGTTTTGTGGGGACCTTTTAGTTTAAAATTTTAGCTTACCCAATGCCCCCCAGAAAAAATGCTAAAAATCAACGTTTTGCCGTTGAAGTTAAAAAAATTTTGATTTTATCCCCACTCGTAGTTTTTTAAGGGCTTTCCAAATTATCTTTAGTTTTAAAATCGTTTGAGAGGTCGATCGGAAAAGAACGAATATACGAATCAAAATATTGTGCCTATGCTCTCCTGTTCCCTTGAAATTTTTGCGGTAGAAGGCGAAACTTCGTACCTGTCGCTGTCTGTGTCCCACCTGCCAGTAAACAGCCCCCCCTCCTCCCGCCACCCCCTCTACCGCTATGCGTTTCCGAAAAAATGCTTGAGGGTAATGTGACTATAATGTCACCCAGTAGTGTCTCAACCTTGAACAACGAACCATGGAAGAGACCGAAAGCAAGACGCTCGTTATCGCTTTAAAAAATGTCTTTATCCTTCTGCTAGACGAAAGAAGAAAAAAGGGGCTAATCTTGCGGCATGGAGAGCTAACAAAAGGTTTTGATTTATTCTTTTTGTTTTTACATTATTTCAGATAGTTTCAAAATCTCGTATAAATTAGATACGTGTATCCAATTATTTATTTAAAACATACCCCTAATTTATTTGAAATTGAACTACGGTCAATGCTATTTATTTAAAAGTTAATTACGCTTTAGCCTTACGCAATCAGTTATCTAGATATTTTACTAATTCGGTTGCATAACCTGTCACAGGGAGAAACAGATGAATCTGACAAAAATATAACTAAAATGCCCCACTTCGAAGATAGTCCCAATCAAATGCCCCAAGTGAGCATGACCTCGGGCATGACCCTTAAAAACAAGCTGTGTGCAAGATACATTACTTCCGAGTGAGCATGAGATGACCCTTCAACCAAGCAGTGTACAAGACGCAATACTCCCACTGAGCAATCGTCAGCTGTAAATGAGTGCGGCAGCCTTTGACACCGGGGGAGACAAAGGCCCAACCCGGGTTTTTGAGTTTGTGTGGTCGGGCCCCATAATTGACGCAAAATATTTCGTGAACAAACTCAAAGAATTAGATTCACACTCGCTTGTGTTTGGCTGTACATTATCGACATGGATGTAGTAACGAAAAGGCGTTGCGGATTAAAAACTATTTAAAGTTTAAATGTAAAATGTGTAATGTAGAAAAGTTTGTAAGCACGGATAACCCGGATCGAACCAATTCGACGTGAACACGGCTCGGTCATTCCCAATTAGAGGAGTTAGTGGCGGCAATGGAATTCCCTTCCCCCCCTGTCACATCACACGTTTCGAATACCACGATAAAGTGTCCGAAGGGTGGATGGAGACCCGCACTACAAACATGAAAGATGCCGTCGCGGAAGAGATTGCTCTGGCAATCGAGCGAGGAGACGTCGATGCCCAAGGACGCGCAATACTCACAGTAGTCTGTGACGGGTGCTGGAGCAAGCGATCCTACAGAAAAAATTACAATGCGCTATCTGGAGTTGTAAGTAATAATTAATTTATTTTCTATTTTCGTACTGGTAGCTTTATAGAAACATTCATTATTGATTGGGTGAGCGCAGCGAGCGAAGCGAAGATTCCACTCTACTACCTGGAGAAAAAAATCCAAAATGTTTTTTTTTTGTGGGGGGGGGGGGGATTTTTTGGCTATTCCGGCTATTGCGATGAAATTTCTGGAGACCTTTGAAATCCCCTGAACTTTGAACTGCCACGTGCGAAAAATCGATCGAAAAATATTTCTCATGAAAATCGCAATTTTACGATTTTTTTTTTTTTTGATTTAAAAATCTTAAAACAAAATTTCTTCGACATAAAAACTTTTCATCCTTTAATTCGATTGTAATTATTTTTTCACAGAACCTTAATTTTACAAATTAATATATTCATGTGAAATTTGAGCACAATCGAAAATTTATTTCTCATAAAAATCGCAATTTTACGCTTGTTTTCGTTAAAAAAAAATGTCTGACTGGTGTCTAAACACCTACATGCATTATCCGTTTGTAATGATTTTTCACATAACACAGAAAATATGCATAACACGTGACAGTGACAGCTCAATGCACCAATTACGCTCATCCATCAACGCGCTTGAAAAAGCGTTTGCGAAGCTTCCTTGTATTATAATATAAAAGCGCAATTATAGCTCTCTGATATTTCAATACTCAAACAGTAATAATACCAACAACAACAACAACAACAACAACAACAACAACAACTACGACGACGACATAAAATATATTGATTCATTCATTCATTGAATAAAATAGAAATTGAAGTATAGATTATTTGAACAATAAACAACTAAACTAGGAAGCTTCGCAAACGCTTTTTCAGGCGCGTTGTTGGATGAGCGTAATTGGTTGCATCGAGCTGCCATGTGTTATGCAGATTTTCTGTTGTTCTGTAAAAATCATTACTAAGTCGAAGAAATTAAAAAAAGACGGAAAAAATCGTGATTTTAACAAATGAAAAAAATCGTAAAAGTGCGATTTTTATAACAAAATGTAAAGAAAAAATCGATTGCGCTCAAATTTCACGCGAATATATTTATTTGTAAAACTAAGGTTAGCTGTGAAAAAATCATTACAATCGGATGAAGCATGTAGGTGTTATAAGTCGAAGAATATTTTTGTAAAGGAATAAAATCGTAAAATTGTGATAACTAGGAAGCTTCGCAAACGCTTTTTCAGGCACGTTGTTGGATGAGCGTATGTTTTTTTAAACGAAAAAAAGCGTAAAATTGCGATTTTCATGTCTTTGCTTCGCTCGCTACGCTCATCCAATAAGTGAAGAATAAACAATAAAAATAGCCTAGATAAATGCACATAAAGTATAAGATATGGAAACAACTCCACATAAACAGCAAAGAAAAATCCAAAATGGTAACCCAAGCAAAGTACCAAGTAGACTAGGCCATATAATTAAATAATTCCAGTTTATGTGGGAAAATGTTTGATAGATAATGATAGATATTTATTCACTTAGACTAGTACAGTGTCAAGTATAACTTTTTGAGAGAAAGTAAAGTCTATAATTAATAATTAATAAAAAGTATAGAAATTATAATGATTACACAGTGTTAGAAGAAAGAATATTTGGGATAAAGCATAATTGTAATTGTATGGATATTGATTTGAATGTATGATGTTGTAATTTTTTATATATTTATATGATGTTTCATTAATTGATAAAAATGAAAAACAGTTTTTATGTTAAAGTAAGTAGAGCAAAACAAAGATGCGACTATAGTTTAAGAACTCATATATAAAAAAGAAAATTTGGAATAAAGAAATTTTTTGAGTGATATTGTGAAAATAATTGCTGATGGCCAGAAACAGAAATGAGTACAGGAGAAGGTTAGTATATATATGAGTTTGATTGTTTGATTATGTTTAGGTAAAGAGAGTAGATGCAAAATATCCCCTACTAGAGTAAAAATTTTCATATAGAATAAAGAAAAATTGGATATAAAGCAAAATTGATATAATTGTGATAAGAATTGTAATGGCAAGAAAACCAATATGTACAGAAATGTGTCTATAGTAAAATTGAAAATATAAATATTTATTGGGTGTTGTGTGTGTGGGTGATGTTTGATTGATTATGTTTATGTTAAAGTAAAGTAGATGCAAAAAAATAGTATGCCCTACTAGATTAAAAATTCATATAGAAAAAAGAAAGTTGGATATAAAGCAAATTAGTGATTTGTGATGAAAATTGCTAGGCACAGAAAACAGCAATTGGAGGATTTTACAGCAGAAGTGTTTTAAATTACCTGCAAAAATCAAGGAAGCGTGTAAGCAAATATATATTATATATAGAAGTTTTTTAAATCTTTTTCGCTAAGGGAACTTTTGAAAATTTTAAATTACAGTGTTTGTTTGTGGTTAACTCTAGAAATTTTGTAAATATTATAATAAAAAAAGAATTAACTGAAAATATTTACAGGGAGAGGTAGTTTTGAGGAGTAAAAGTGTTGCTGTAAGTTTTTTTAAAACTTATTTTTAAAAGGAAGACAGGGTGGGAGAGGTTTTTGATTTTGGTCAGGGAGCTTATTGAGAGGGTGGAAGAAATATTCGGGCCTTTGTGCAAAAGAGGCGCAGAGTGGGAGGGCCTGTGTATGTAAAGGTTTGGTCTAGTTTTTATGGGAGTGCACAGAAGATTTAGAGGGGGGTTTTACGGTTGGTGTGAACAAATAATGCGGCTGTTTGGATAAAAAAAACATGCTGATAAAGAATACCAATTTCCCTTGAAAAGTTCCTACATGATGTCTTCTGGAGACACCGCTAGATACAAAACCGCTCTTTTTTGGAGAATAAAATTTTCGTTCGCATGGGGGAAGCCCCCCAAAATAGCAGGCCATATATAAGTGAGAGTGAAGTGTGCAAAGAAAAATAGAAATAGGAGGGGGGGGGGGTGAACATTTGTTTGAGCTTTCTGATTGAGTAGCACCAGAAATTTTTTGCTGGCAACTGGTTTACATGGATGGCCCAGTCTAATTATCAGTTATGCAAGGCCGGGGACTTTGACTGTGTGAGCGGGGGGGATAGTATCAGAGTCAAGAGAAAAAGGGGACGGGCAGTAGGATCTTAAAAGGGGGTGTGAAAGTATAGTAAACATTTTTTAGAGCGTGAGAGGTGAGTTGTTTGCCGAGGCAGTAGGACATAACGTAACTTGATTTTTTATTAAGGGGGGGAAGGTCCTGAAGGGGTTTGGGGATTTTGGGTAGTGTCAGCGGGTTGGCTGGAGTCATCAGAAATTTTGGGGAGAGTGCCCTCTTTTAAGTGGCGGACGGGTCGTTAAAAAGGATTAGGTAAGGGTCCCAAAATTGATCCCGGGGGAAACCCCGCAGACTTTTTGGCAGGGGTTTTAGAGCGGGTTGTGGTGACGGATTGACATAATGTTTGGAGTTCCACTATTGGGGTACGGCCCAGCAAAAAAGAGGAAATAAAATCAAGAGCTCCCCCAGGAACCGTAAGTATGTAGTTTGTGAGAAGAATTTTGTGATCAATGGTGTCAAAACCCTTTTGGTCATGTCGTAGAAAAATCCTACAGCTTGGTCCCTTTGTCGAGAGCAGAATAGAGGGGGACAGAAAACTGTAGATTGCACTGGTGGTGGATTTGTTTTTAAAAAATCCGTTTGACAGGGGAGATAAGGGTTGTGGTGATTTAGAATGATATTAGACGATCGTGTGTATTTCAAATTTTTTGGAAAAGATGAAAGGAGGGAGAGGGACGATAGTTTGTTTTTCAGATTTTTTATTTTTGTTTTTTAAATAGGTATAATTTTTGCTGCCTTTAGTTTGGAGGGGAAAATCCCTTTCAGAAAGGATGGGTTTAATAAGTAGGAGTGGGCCAGAGAAAAAGCCCGTAATTTGGATAGAAGAGAGCCTGGACTTATCTAGTCCTAGAGTTTTTGGAAACCCAAATTTTCCTAATTCCCATAGCATTCAAGAGGATGGTAGGATGAGAAAATGGTATGGCCTAACGGAGGTGGCAAGGGTTTACAGGAGGGGGATTGTTTGGGAAAATTGGTTTTACCAATATTACATGAGTTGATGAAAAATTTCTTAAAAGGGGTGCATTGAGAAGTTTCATCTGATATAACTTCACCTTTAATGGTTAGGTGAAGCGCTTTTGGGTTTTTTAGGGCAGTGGTCTTGTTTTTGATCATGGACCAAATTGCTTTTGAGGGTTCCAGATTCAAGATTTGGAGTCATTATAGTGAAGTTTATTGCGTTTTTTTTTAGCATGGGACTTTATAAGCACGATTTGTTTTTTTTATGTATTGGGTTGTTCAAAGACTTCAGTTTAGAAGGGAGGGATCTCAAGGCTGGCTTCACATGCGATTGGCGAGATCCGGGGGTTTGTTTTGGGTTTTAGAAAGAGGAAAAACTTTTTTAGGGGAAAATGATTTGTTAAAAGAATAGGAATTGGAAGGGAAATTTTGAGGGGAGTTCGCACTTTTCCAGGAAGGACAGCGACGCCAATTTCAGTACTTAGAACTGTCTGAAATTTGGCTGTTTTTTTTGGTATTAAAAAAAACGTTTCATTTTTTAAAATTTTGGGGGAAAGGGGTTATTATTAGAAGGGAAATTTTGAGATGGGAAGGTATCAGACAGCCCTGTGTCTGTTGAGCTTCCCGAGAAATCATTGGGTCAATAGTTGGAAGATTTGTCAATAAGGGAAAAAATTTATCAGTGACGCGGGTTGGGGACAATGGTCTCCCTTTTATTTAAAAAGGAACTAAATCGAGAGTTTTGATTTAGTGGGGATTGTTTTTAAAGTCTAATTATGATCACACAAAAAAAAAAAATATCTGCTTTTGGAAAATTTTTTTTGGGGTAAAATGAGTACCTCGTCTAGCTGAGGAGAAAATATTTTGTCGCCCAAGGAGTCGGTAGACGGATAGAAAATGAAGTGCATGTTCATATGGTGCCAGGAACCTGCGCACATTCAAAAAATTTTCAAGCGTACGAGAAACCTCGGGGAAAAGGGAAACAAGTTAAAAATGAGGTTTAGCGAAATTGCAACTCTCCATGAAAGAAAGTGGATCGACAGAAAAAATCTACATTTACATAGTTTTAAATACAGAAAAATTAGTTTTAGAAGAGTGAGCCAATGTTCTGAGAGGAGAATATATCGGGGTAAGCGCTTAGTTAGTAATTCGAGTTCTTCAATTTTTTACGGACAGAGCAACATTGGGAATGCAATTTTTTGAACTTAAAGGTTGCTGGGATGGGAGTTTTGGGGGAAGGAAAAAAAGAGTGATGGCTGTTAGGGAGGAGCATTTGGAGGAGGGATTCAGCCTTAAAGGCTTCGGTTGGTCAGTACTTATGTCAAGGGTGTATAAAAGTCTGTGTGTTAGGCTAATGTGGGTGATTTCTTTTCTGTGATTTTTTCAGAACGTTAAGGGCATTTGGGGTTGATGGGGGGTTTTTAGTCAATAGGGTGTTAAAGGGGGGGCTGAAAGGGCTTATTATTCTTTTCTTGAATTGTACAGTAAGAATTTCTCTAAACCCCTTTGGGGACCAACAGTTTTTTAGTTTATTGCCTATACCTTCCTTATATCAAATCCCCTAGTTTTCTGGTAGGTAAAATTTTCTTTAGGTCCTTTGATCTTGCACATTCATTCTTCTGTTCGACTTCGAGTTGCATATGTGAGAAAACCCCCTACACTCAACTCTGAAACATCTCACAGTCACGATTTTTACTTCGAGGGCAGGGACGTATTGCGCTTCAGATTGGGGAAACGTCCACCCAAATCGAGTGACTCCGAAAGGAGGGGGGAATGGTTTTCGCTCCAGCATTTGGGGAATCTCGTCCCCAAAAAAACTCGAGCATTTTGCATCCTCACAGTCACGACCTGAATCGAGGGGAGAACAAGTTGCACTTCAGCATTAGGCAATATCCACCCAGACTCGAGGTGGGTCCAAGGGCAGGGCGATGGTTTCGCTCCAGCAGTTGGGGAATCATCATCATCCACAAAAACTTGAGCGGGTCCGAGGGCAAGGACAATAGTTTAGCTTCGGCGTTGGGGAATCATCATCCACAGAGACTTTAGCTGGCTCCGAGGCAGGGCGATTGTTCGATCCAGCAGTTTTGGGAAATTTACCCCCGAGATTCGAGCGGCTCAGAGGGCAGGGACGATATTGCACTCCAGATTTAGGGTTCTTTTATTTAGGATTGTTTTTTGGTACAGTTGATGTGGATTGTGGAAGACGATCTCTCAAAATTTTTTAATCAAAACTTGTAGGTCGGGGTTTTCTGCCCCGTTGTTGTTTGGGGGTTGCCCCATTGTCTCTTTCCTTTTCTTTTTTTTTTTCTTGCCCGGTTGTTTAAAAGAAGGCCTCCTTTGGAAAGTGTTTGGGAAAATCCCCCTTTTTTGTATCAACAAAAAGTATCAAAGGCCCTTGCACGCCCATTTAAAGTT
This sequence comes from Sweltsa coloradensis, assembly GCA_024449915.1. Taxonomy (NCBI): domain Eukaryota; kingdom Metazoa; phylum Arthropoda; class Insecta; order Plecoptera; family Chloroperlidae; genus Sweltsa; species Sweltsa coloradensis. The sequence continues at coordinate 24,499 of JAMZAV010004051.1, forward strand.
TTGGGATTGACTTTATCGCGGGAATTTTGGGGCTCTCGGGGATAAATAATGCTTTGTATGCTATAGAGCCAATGGGAGTTTTCTTTATGTCCAGATTAATGTAAACGTATCCATTAATTTGGGGGGTCTTTAATTTTATCGAATTAGTGCCATTTTGAATTATCAGGTGCCCCTGTTTCTCGTTTTCTGGAGGGCTGATTTCTATTGTTTTTTTTTCAATTCCGAGGCTGGATTCCCGGATGAAATTTTGCAAACAATAAACCTTTTTTGCTTTTAAGTACTGAATCCGCTGAACATGAACGCAAAACAGTGTCACAGATGTTTCTCATGGGGGTAATTAGTGCCCTTTATGAGAATTGGTGTGGTATGTTAGGATCAGGTTCTTTTTTTTAGGATCTTGTTTTGATTGCGGAATTTTTGGGGTTCGTTTCATTGGAGGAAGGGGGGAAAGTCATTTCCTAGATTTGAAGCAGTTCAAACTGTTTTTAGTCCCAAATTCCAGAGACTGTTTTTGAAGCTATTGATTGACAAAAAACTGGGGTTAGCTGGACTGTTTTGATATGTTGTGACTCTGAACAATCTTAAAGAAGGGCCAAAAAAGTTTGGATATGCCTGGTCCACTTTTTCTGCCCAGAAGCCTGTGTAGTGTAGGCTTTAGAATCGGCAGGTTTTTGAGATTGGACTGACAAATAGGGATAGACTTCATCAGGGCCCAAAGGGTTTTCAGAGGGGGCCCCCCGTGGCTATGCTTTTAAATTTGGGGTTGTTTTGGGTTTTGCTTTTTCATTGAAATTTGTAGATAAATGTAAGCCTACCTTTTTTTTCAGGTCGAAAATTTTGGGTGGCCCGTTTTTTGTCAAACCCTGAGACGAAAATTGTTCACCCTTTCGTGCAACGTCGAACAGGGCACCCAATTAACTTTTTTTTAATAAAACACTGTGGCACTTCATATGTTTTTATTTGGGTCAAGCACCCCAAATTTAAAAACTTATTAGTTGTCAAAAATAAAAAAAATTAATCAAAAAAAAATATGCAATGCTCATGTTTGGGGTTTCGTTTCTACTTTAAAAAAAAACAACCTTTATTTAAAAAACAGATAAACTTTGCGTAAAAAAATGTATAATTTTAGAACCTATAATTACGTGTTTGAGGATGAAAAGTTTTCCTAACAAAACACACGACTTGATTCAAAACTCTATCAATTATAAAATTTTTAAATTTTAAAAAAAAACAATAATGCACAGAAAATGAAATACATGTAGAACAATAGTGGGCAGACTCTGTCAATGTCAAGTCACAGCCTTGTATTAGAATTTTTTTTCTTTTTTCCGGAAAAAATCCTCCCAAAAGCCGAGATTTAGGGGGATTTTTATTAAAATTTAATCGCAATAATAAAAACAAAACAATAATTTTAGATGTATGGGTTGCTACTTTTTTTTTTATTAACACCTGGAAAAACCATAGCATACAATATGAACATTTCGTTTTTAAGAACGCAAAAAAATTCAAAACAATACATATTCTAATTTAAACCATTCACCAGGATAATGTTCGTTACGATTTTCCCTCAACATAAAATACAAAACACTATAACAAAAATTTTTTAGCAACGTTCAAGGTATAAGCAATGAGAAGACATCTGACAAGCACTTGATTTTCTTCTAGGCGAAAATTTTGGGTTATTACACTCGCAAAGTCATTTCATGGGGGTTTGCAAACAAGTATTGCTGGTTTTCGACGCTTACCCAAAAATGGCACCCAACTAACCCAAAATGCTACAAAAATTGGGCAGGAAGCAACGGTATGGAGCCAGCTTATTGCGGAGGGGTTTCAAAAGCGAAAAAAATGTACGGTGTTCGTTACGGCAAAATGATCGCCGATGGCGACAGCAGCGTGTACTCTGCGATTTATGAAAATCGACCCTATGTAGATCTAACTGTAGAAAAAATCGAGTGCCGGAACCACCTCCTCCGTAATTATTGTGAGAGGCTGAAGGCAGTTGCCACCGATTCTTCGATAAAAGACAGTGTTAATCTGCGCCGCGTCCTTGGTTCGAAAATTTTAAAGCTGAGACGCGCAGTGACAAGCGCCATTAAATTTAGAAAATCTGAACATGGAATAAGCAACAAAGACAAACTTCAAAATCTAAAAACTGATTTATTGAATGCTCCCTACCACGTTTTTGGGAGCCATACAAGCTGTGCAAGTTATTTTTGTGAAGGACGTAAAGATGGCGAAATTGACTACATTCCTAAAATGTCATCTTGTGGATTACTTTCACGTATTATGAAAGAAATTAACCGTTTAGTGGATAACACTCGAAGTTTGCTGGAAGACGTGGATAGTAATGCAGCTGAACATTATAATTCCGTTGTGGCCAAGAAAGTGGGTGGAAAACAAATCAATTTCAGCCTAAAGGGTGGGTACACAACTCGTTCTCACGCCTCAGTCGTAAGCTTCAACACCCGCACTCCGATGTACCGATTGCACAAAACAATCTACAAAACGTCCCCGGGAAAGTTCAGCAAAGGTCTTGAATTAAGAAGAAAATTGAAGGTAGATAAACAAAGGGTAAGGGTAAGTGAAAATAACTACAGAAGAAAATAGATAGTTTTTCGTCACGAGGCCCAAACCGACAAAGACTATGGGCCCAATGCTCATCACCCTGATATGCCCGACGATTTGTTTAAATCTAGAACTGCTGACTTTCTAGAGAGCCTCACACGTTCGAAAGAAGACCGCCATCAGCTTGAAAGAGACACTGTCAATCAAAGTGATAGCGGACAGTGGAAGGAGGAGCGACGCAAGCTGCTGACTGCATCAAACTTCGGAGCAGTTTGCACCCGACGACCAACAACAAGCTGCCGAGCTCTAAGTGGCAAATTTGCTATACAAAGACCATGTCTCTACGCCGTCTATGACGTATGGAAAAGAGCATGAAAAAGACGCAATCGGGGAAATTGAAATTCTCCATGGGGTCAAAATTGAGAATTGCGGTCTTTTCATTGACGAAGACCAGCCGTATTTGGGAGCTACTCCCGACGGACTAATTGGCTCCGACGGAATCGTCGAAGTCAAGTGCCCTTCGTCGGCTAAAGATATGACTCCCGACGAAGCAATTGCTAAAAACCTCTCCAGTGACGCGCTAAAGATCTGGAAAATAAACAAGAAATCGACTGCGGTTGGAATAAACAAAACAGCAAAATATTATTACCAAATTCAAGGACAATTACACATAACAAAGAGAGACTATTGCATATATGGAGTGTGGACGTCAAAGGGCTTAAAAACTGAAAACATTAAACGAGATGACAACTTCTGGGTCGAAAACATGTCAGAAAAATTGCGAAGATTTTATTTGGACTGTATACTACCCGAGCTTGTAGATCCGAGGCGAACACGATCGTTACCTATCAGGGATCCGCCGTATATTGTCGAAGCCATCGAAAAATATGCACGAAAGAGGGCAACAGCTCAACAGGAAAAATGAAAACAAATCGTACCAGTCAAAACAACAATGAATGTAAATAACAATATTTTACGATCGTGTATAAAATGTAAATAATGACTGTGTTTGGTATTATAGAAAGTGTTTTAAAGTGTGTGTCAATAAGTGTACATAATAAAACTAATTACGGATGTATCCGAACTATTTGTACACTAACACTGCATGGATTTAGTTACTTTGCTTGCTTTGTTAGGCTAGCTGTGTTTTTTTTTTAGGCTGATGGTAAAACGATTATTTTTGTAATGCATACCTCCTATGCTTTGTTGATATTTGGATTATGTTGTTGTGAATTGTGTTGTGATTGTTGTGAATGTTCTACCTTCACAAATTACTGTAGGGTTGCCGCCGATCATCGATTAATCGATTATTAGATTTTTGATTAATCAATTAATCGATTGTCAGAATTCAAAAATAGTCGAAGTGTTTCAAAAAGATTGGGCTAAGCCCAATAGTTATGACATCCCTCTTCTTTGTCTTCGCTCGCCAACACAGAAAACACAGGCACCGCACCGTTTGTGAGCAAGTGGAATAAAAACACCATCGATTTTACGTATTTATTGATTTTGAAACTTAGATTATTTACGATTAATCGATTATTATTGATTATAAATTATGTCTTCGAACTTCGATTAATAATCGAATGACAATTTTGATTATCGATTATTAAAAATAGCATCGAACTGCAATCGGCAACCCTACAAATTAGTGTTACTTACTCGAGTAGAAACGAAATAACATTGAAGATATAAGAGGTAAAGAAATATCGCTGTTTTGTCGTGTTGTAAATAATAACTACATGCCCGTTTATTGGAGCCATTGTGAGGTCCGAATTATTAATTGTTTGAGTTCGATCTGTCAATAGAACATACAGTCATAGGTTTATCCACAGTGTATTAGTTTTTGACAAACATGGATATACGTAAATACAAAAGATCAATTTGAAATGTATAAATAACGCGTGCAATTATTATACAGTAGGTATACACGTCAGAGTGGACAAGACAATTACATTTTCCCGTTTTGCATTCCAATAATAATAATAATAATAATAATAATAATAATAATAATAATAATAATAATAATAATAATAATAATAATAAAAATTAGTAAATGTTTGAAAACAATTGAACATATGGTGACGAGGGGTAGACCCCCCCTCGTCAAAGGTATAAGAACACAAGAATGTCTCGTTGACGGTTGGTACAACGTAAACATGGTTGTCCAGCCCACTCAAGCATTATGCAATTCGGTTCATAATACCCACCCATAGTAGGCCTATTGACCTAACTTTCAGTCTGGGTCTTCACTCTTCATATTACTTGTTTCAAGAAACCATATCATTAGTTTTAAATAAGTTCTCCCCCTCCCCCCCCCACCAAACATAAGAAACAATTATCTTACAGTTATTCGGGGGGGGGGGGGGGGTGATCAAATGGGAATAGGGGATATTCCTAAATTCTTCATATTCACACAATAATACTTCGCCTACAAAATACCATCTTCTTCATTTTGTCTGTAAAAATCCCTAGTTCAATTTCTGTAGGCCTTCACATGCAAACTTTGATATTTTTCATCCCCGCCCTAAAGCTAAGCTACCAGACCTAAACGTAAAAAGTATAATGCGATTCTATTTATAAAATGGGATTCAACATCATATAAAACAATAACAAATAAACAAGAATATATATTAATTATCGCCATATATGCTGTAGTAAGCTAGTTACTTGGGTACCATAATTATACTAGTATGATGTTATCACGTTGAAACTTCCTTTCAATTATTCCAATAACAGCACAGCCGCTCATCTTCATTAGGATTTGGTTTGACATCACACAAGGAAGCGATACGTACATAGAGACGGCCTTGAATCAGATCAGCTCGGGCCCGCGTTTCTGTCCTGGTCTGGTGGAAGGGTGAGGCAGGGGGGGGGGGTTGCTTGCAACCTACCTAACAGGTTACTAGTTCTTTCTCTTTTCAAACAGTCCCGTCTTCCTCTATCTATGGCCCAACCCCCAATACTACGTCTCTTCCTCAGCCCCCTCGTGTAGTTCGGCTGCCTCCCTACTGCAGAAAACTCTTAAGCTAATTTATTCACCACTATATATATATGTCGTCGCCGTAGGCGAAGTAGTCAAAGGGAAGGGGGTCCCCGACGACGACCCAGAGCTTCTTTCTGGCCGTGGTCAAAGAACAGCAAGAGCAAGCAAGCAAGCAAGCAAGCAAGCAATCCTGTACAATGCAGATTTAAAGACATTAAACATGGTATTTCTAAGCCAAATGAGCTACCAGTGAGAGTTGATGGCTTCGTTCGTCAACATGTTGTTGACGAATGAAGGACAGTGTTATACAAAATACTGCAGACAGTTTGAAAGTAACACCATCATTTGAAATAGTCCCTAAAACTGGTCGAAAAACAGTGTCCGGAATGCTCTGTCAGAAACTTGCCAGGCGGAGAACAGAGGTGTAGAGACTGCTTTCGATCAGTGAACATCATCTTTGAAGAGTGCTCGAAAGCAGTCGACCCAGCCGACGAAGGCCGTCATCGAATTTGCGTTTGTTACGACTGCCTTTAAAAAAAATCAATGCATGAAATGGCTCAATCGGAATGGAATAAAACCGAGAATTGGAGAGGATAAGGTGAAAATTTACCCATTAAAATCGGCGAAAGTATAATATGGACCCAAGTGTATGGACATCTCTAAGTTGTCAAATAGGGCGCCTGCTTTGAAAATAATTATGGCGATAGTTTATGTAAGGGTAATAACAGTTGTGATCATATTTTGATGATGTCCCTGCTTGAGAGAGCCAGCCTGCTTTAGTTAAGCTGCAGGAAGAGCTTTTAAAGCTTAATCCTACCTTCTGTAGAGCAGGAAACCCAACTCCACAAGGACGTTTGTGAAACTTTGCACGGTTGAAGGAGCTGCCCGAAACCACAAACGCTGCCTTATAGCAACCAGACTTTCTAGGAAGAAAATATAATTGAAAATACATTGATTATATCATAAACAAAGCAATAACGAACAATCAAAGAGAATAGCAAAATCATAAATAAGAACGTAAGAAGATAAATTAACATTACACAAACACACAGACAATGACCCACAAATAAATAGTGAAAATCAATTCTTCTTTGCTGTTTGATTCATTATCATTGCTTCAATTTTACTTTTAAATTGTACAATTCCTAGCTCAATAAACTGATTTCTAATATCATAAGAAATTGAATATGCTGCATGTGGCCAATTTATAAATATTAAGTAATAATAAGAATAATTATAAATTAAATGTATAACTCGACAAAACAAAAACCCCAGCACGGAAACCGAGGACCCTCGTGGTGTGTCAAAGCTGTTATCTTGCACTGAACACAATCTTAACACTGACCAGACATAAACTGTACAACCTGTGCCGAACTGACGGACCACAAGAGTGAGACCACAAACTCTTTACCGAGTAGCAAGGCAGAGTATGCCGTGAACACAACCTTTCAGTCTGGACAGAACAGACGTCCTCTTCAAGGTAACAAACATTAAACTAATCATATTCAGCAGATGTCAACGCCATGTACTAATGCCATGTGGAGTCCGAACAAGACAGAACGAAGAGAAGAGACAAAACACGTCCGCCCGTGACAAGAACAACCAACCGACTGCGAGCAAGGCTGCCGGCCGCTGCGCTGTGTACTATCAAAAGGTGCGGGGCGGCGAGGTCATATCGATGTTGCACGTCAAATGCATTGAAATTATTCAAAATCGTTTAGATGACAGTAGCACATGAACTCCACGATGTTTTATAATCGGTTGTAAGCGAAATATAAATATGTAGTGAGGTTCATCGTGACGATGCTATATTTTTGCAGTTATTACCATATCCATGGATTTTACAGGTATTAGGGACTAGCTATGACACGGCGCATGTCACGTAGATGATTGCAGTACGCGAGGATATATTGGCTCCTGAGTTTAATCGACAGTGACTAGCAGAGGTTAATATTCAAGGTATCGGAATAGCCCCTTGTTTTTTTTGTTTTTTTCAAGCGGGTTTTATTGGGTTAAATATTTAATTTATTGGATATTGCTTAACGTCTCATATTTATGCAACTTGGAATAATCGAGACGAAGGGAGGGACGTAAGGGATGACGCGGGGGACAAGGGGTGGACAGGCCTGTCCTGGTCAGAACCAGCCACAAGCGATGGGAGGACAGGGTTCCCCACGTCGTGGTCGTCTCCGTTTGTGTCATCATCCGTCCGTGTTGTCGTGGTCGTCGCCGTCGGAGAGGTAGTCAAAGGGAAGGGGAAGTTCCCCGACGACGACCCAGAACTCGCCATTAGTTTCAGGGAGTAAAACTTCGCTAATTACGGGCCAAACCACGAGAAAGTTGCGAGTTGGAATTTGATGGCCCTTTTATGGGGTTAAACCCACCAAGGTTTACTGGGCTGGGAAAGTCGTAACAATCCTGCTTCAGTCAAGAATACCCTAGTTAGTTAGTTAGTTATTGGGGTATTCGGGCACACAACAGGAAAGTTATCAGTGCCCATAAAATTTTCTGGTGGCTATATTAATATGAATTTCAATTGAATTTAAAAGGTTTTCATCACTTGGGGTGTGACAAGACCACACACTGAGATAACGGGCATTTCCCCGGAAAAGCAGGCCAGATAAATGCGGGAACCACCTATGGAAAGTACTTTACAACCCTACTGACAGCCCAATCCCACATACATGTCCAAACATGGGCACAAATTAGAACGTCAATAATCCACTTATTTTACACTAATTTATTTTAATGTTTAGTGGTGCTTCGAACAATGAGTAAATTGCAACACATGCACAGGGAATTCGATATAAAAAAACCCCCCCCCCCTAGCACAAAAAACCGGGCACCTCCTTTGTGTCACTAGGCTCTCATCCCACACTGAAGAACCTGACACTCTCCGAACATCAAACTATCAAGCTGTACAGACAGAACAGACCGAGACCCACACTAACATAAAAAAAAACTTCCCAGACAAGCAGGACATAATTAAGGCGTACAAACCTCCCAGCCTTAACAGAACAGACAATCTCCGAAGTTCCAAATATTAAAGAGAACGATGTGAGAAAATAACAGCAAAGACTTGGTCAAACAACACATTCAGCAGTGACAGAAGGGAGGACACAGCAAAGACTTGAACAACAACACATACAGCAGTAACAGAAGCTAACTCCGTGTACTGTGGAGGCCCGACACGAACAGACTGCAGAGCCGAGGCCGTCGCTAACGTACAGGCCGGAGACTGCGCGCGAGTTGTGCTGTGACGTCACGCTAGTGGCCGACTTGCGTTGCTCGGTAGCGAGACACCATACGAGATACACAGCGCACAGATACCCCCAAATAGCCATTTGACCCGGGGAATAATTGTTACATTTTTTTTTCTTCTTCTGATATTGTTTGTTTGCATATCTTATATGCTGAATAAAGTTTACCGCTCTGCGACCCCTGTAATTACTACAATTAATTAACGATAACAAATGTATAGTTATTCTTAAGTAAGTAATTTCCAACAATTGGTTTTGCCAAACAATGTTGTTTTATGAAAAATAATGCCCACATTCGATCAATTTTTTTCAGGTATCGCAAAAAAGCACAAAACTAATTAATTGTATCAAAATACATTAGTAAAAAAGCACGTAAGCAAGAATTTTTTGCTAGTTTAGGGTTAGAAAATAAGATGCAGAGTGCTTTAATTCATTGAACAGATTTTATCTATATTTTTTTGATTGGATATTGCTTTACGTCTCATATTTAGGGCAATTTGGCTAATCGAGACGAAGGGAGGGACGTAAGGGATAACGCGGGGGGGCAAGGGGTGGACAGGCCTGTGCTGGTCAGAACCAGCCACAAGCATATGGGGAGGGCAGGGGTTCCCCCACGTCGTGGTCGTCTCCGTCTGCGTCATCATCCCTCCCTGTTGTCTTAGTCGTCGCAGTAGGGAAGGTAGTAAAAAGGAAGGGGTTCCCCGACGACGACTCAGAGCTCGCCATTAGTTTCAGGGAGTGAAACTTCCCTTTTCACGGGTTAAACCGCGAGAAGGTGTCGAGTTGGAATTTGAAGGCCCTGCTTTCCTTGCATGTGTCTAATTAGCATTAATATGATAACACTCCGAAAGGCATGAATACTGTCAATATGGGTATCAAATGAAAGTTAGTGCTGCAGATACAAATTTGTATATAATATTCTAAGCATGTTTACGTGCGTGTGTATATTATTATGTTGATGTAATAAATACAAAACTTAATATGTTATTCCAGTGGCTAAAAGCTGCTGTGCTGTTTTGAGTCTCGTATCAGATAATAACCGAGTTAAAAGACAATTGTTTGAAAAAATGTGTAGAGAAAACTTGAACCTTCTTCACAATCCCGACAATAATGACGAAGATATTATATTCCTCTTGTTTGACTTTGTTCGCCTAATGAGAAATATCATAAATAATTGGATTAATAAAAGACATAGCAAACAGTGGTAATCCCAAGTACTGCACCCTCTTGTTATTTAAATGTGATGGTCAATATCTCACATGAGATTGACTGCATAATCTGTAGTATGTCTCATCTCAGAACAATTTACGAAGAACGCAAAGGCAAACATGAGAGAAGAAAAGTCTTATAACCAAGTTATTCGGAGAGACAAATGTAAATTATGCTCTCAGGTTATTTGACGAAAAAGACAATTGCTGCACTTAAAAAGTGCACAAATCGGAGAGGCTCACAGGAACAAGTAGTTTCTTGTAAATTATTACAATTTATTAATTATATAATTTTATACAAAAAGGTATATTTATTAGCATGAATAATGACTCGTATTACATTATAATTACCAAAGAGTTAGTTCGTTTGATGTGAATATAAACAGGACTATGCATTTTGTTGTGATTCTAACTTCTAATAGTTTATGGATTTTCCATGTTCCGACTACTGTAACTTACTGAGTAGGCGATATCTGGCCTGGTTTTGTTTGATAAGTACAACAGGCTTCCAATAGCTAACACTGGCACTGTTGATAAGTTATGCCTAAATACTATTGATTGATAATCAATAATCGATGAATAAAGAACAGAATTCATAACTTTATTACACGGGTAATGAGTAGGCCTAATGACCCAAGTCCTAGCCAATTCTGTGTAAATATTGATATTAAATATAGTTGGCTATAGACATAGTAAAAGTCTATTATTATTATTGTCCACTGTTTAAAATATGCAGTGTGCATGCTAGTAAGAATTTACTAATTATTGTCCTTGGTTTTATGTATATAATATCCTTTATGTTCTATTATTGCCAGGTTGTGATTGCCGAGTTCTATCAGATGACAACCGGTGCTTCAAAGGGCTATTTTTCGCTACAAAAACCATGCAACAAACGATGGCATCTTTCCAGAATATATTGGAATAGATGCCACGTACAAGTATTAGTATTAGTATTAGTAGTTTTAGGGCGCTTCAACGGCAAAGATTATTCGCGCCTCCAAGATATGAATGTAAAATACGGTTAATGTACAAGCTAACTGATATATGTACACCCGTGTATCTAATACACATAGAATATAGTAATGGGTGTTCGGAAATTGTCGCTGTGAGTCTGTTAGTAAACGAAGACAGGGAGAGTGTCGAATGGTTAATAGATTTATTCAACGAAATGAACCCATCCTGGCCTAGTATTGAAGTCGTTATGGCTGACAAGGATTGGCAAGAAAGAGCCGTGATAAAGGAACGAATCCCAAATGCAACAGATTTAGTATGTCTAGCAGATCTATAATCCTGCTTGGCCGGGCAAAGCATCTTGTTCGGTAACTTGGTTCACCTAGCGCAGATCTACCACAAATCTTTTAGATCCATCGGGTTTCTCTAAAAGAACGATAGTTTGTATAAGACTTAATATTATTATTTGACTAGGCAATGCATAAATATAGGCTAACATTATGAATGTAGCTGCATTATTTGTATTGGAAGATGTTGAAAAAGGAAACAGGCCGCAATTACCAGTTGAAATACCAGCAAGACTTTTGCGAGATAGGCTAGATTTATTACAAATTCCAGACGCCATATTAATTCGATACTATAGATTCCCAAGACATGCCATCGACCACTTGATTAACATCCTAGATGAGCGCTTGAGAAGACCGACTCGACGTGCAAGAGCCTGTCAACGCAGTGTCAAGAGTTGGTTGCCCTCAGATTTTTTGCTTTGATTTTCTAGCTGATGTTATTCAAATTAGTCAAACAAGCTGTTCCCGAGCTATCACAGCTGTGAGCGAAGCATTGACATACTTGGCTCCCCAGTACATCCGCTACGACTTGGAAGATCCGAATGTTGTAGCGCACATTAAAGCAGGTAATTTGATTTTAATAATATTCTAAAGAAACATTCAGGTTTATGGACCTAACATGGTTTCTCTGTTCATGAACCTACATTTAAATGTAATAGCAAGAAAGAAAAGATTGAAAATCCAAATCAAATTGAGATTGCAAAGAAGGACCTACTTCACCAAAATAATTTTCATGATTGTATACGGTATAGGCCCCTACTTAGTTATAATATGTTAAATTTGTTAATTATTGTAACAATTATGGTGATATGTATAATAATTATTTCCTTAGGGCTAAATCAAATGCACAGTTTCCAAATGCCATTGGGATGGTAGATGGATGGCACATTAGTGAACCTAACAGCTCCATCGAGGACGAGCCCGCATTCATTGATCGGTATAGGAACCATTCGCTAAACTGCATAGTAATATGCGATGCAGACTTACGGGTTCTGTATCTTATTGCGCAATGGCCTGTGAGTACACACGACCAATTTGCTTGGTTGCAATCTAACTTAAATCGCCGCCTCGATACCGACGTTGTTCCCAATGGCTGGCTTATAGGTAGGCAATGTTTATCATATTGCATGTTTGTAACAACAGAATAAATTAAAAACTTCATTTTGTGCCAAATACATTACATTGGTGTGTTCATACTAGTAATGTTATCGCTTTTAAGATGTGTTTTAGTGCAAAATCAGTGACTATCACCAAAATAAATGAGTCCGTTAGTGTTCTTTAAAACAAAATAAATGTTGGAACTTCTTGCATTTTGGAAAACAATGAAAATAAATATAAAATAATGAATAATTTGTGGAGAAGGTAGTTGTTTCCGAGACTTCCTAAAGTTAAAAAAAAATTTTGGGGAACCTTTTCCCCGAGATAATAAGGTTGTATTTAAATTTATATCGACCCTTTTTTCAATTGCATCTGTGATTAAAAAGGGGCACGTGAGATTGCAAAAACCCATATGAAGCACGATATAGCAGCGTTTTCCCCCGACTATAGCAGTGCAAATTTTTCCCCACCGGGTGGGGGCACTTTGCTTGAAACACGAATAGCATCCCTCTTTAAAATTTCCCTTTTTTCAATTTTCCATGCAAAATTATTTACAAAACTTAAAATATAATAATTTTATAAAGTAATTTAGATGGTTTTCCCAATTTAAACAATAGGGATGTAAAATTTTAGGGGCCCAAAAGGGGATTTGCTTTTGAAAAAAGTAGTCGCCTTATCAAGTAAATTGTTACTTACCCTAATCGCTTACGTATAAAGGGGCTTGAGTGTGTAGCGACCGACCTTGGCTGTGGGCCCCAACGGGCACCTAGATTTTGAATGGGGCCCTTTGAATATAACTTTTAACAATGTTTTTTAAAAATAAATTTCAAACAAGATTTTGGGCTTTGTGGGGATGGAATTTTTTCTGTGTGAGATTTTTTGCTGGTCACATTCACATCACAAATCACAAATAGTGCTGAGCTGAGCAAATAAGTATGGTAGGTATAAAAAAAAACTTAAAAATTGTAGTGTCATGTTAAGTACCCCAAAAAGTGCCAATACGATATTGCCCTTGGTCAGTTGTGCATCAATCCCACACTTTAGGAGCTCCTGATTCAATGCCCTTCATGGGGCCAATATGTTTTCTGTATGAGATTGTTTCTGTGTCACATTCACATCACAAATCCCATAGTGCTGAGCTGGGGAATAAGTTGGTGGTATAAAAAATCTTTAAAAATTGATTGTGCAGTTCAGATCCCCCAAACAGTGCCAAACGATAGTGCTTGGTACAGTTGTGCACTCAATACCCACACTTTAGGGATGCTCCTGATGTCAATGCCCTTTATGGCACCAAATGTTTGCTGTATGAGATTGTTGCTGTGTCACACACATCACAAATCACACATAGTGCTGAGTGGGCAAATAATATGGGAAAGGGATAAAAAAATCTTTAAAAATATGTATGTGTGCATGTTAAGATACCCAAAAAAGCTGCCAATACGATAGTGCCTTGTACAGTGGCACTCAATCCCACACTTGAGGGATGCTTGAGTCAATGCCTTCATGGCAGCCAATATGTTTTCTGTATGAGATTTTTGCTGTGTCACATTCACTACAAAAACAAAACCCTAGTGCTGAGCTGGGCAAATAAGATGGATAGGTAAAAAAATCTTTAAAAAAATTTGTGTGCAGTTACAGATACCAAAAGCCAATAGAAGTGCTTTGGGACAGTTTGTGCACTCAATACCCACCTTAGGGGTGTCCTATTAAAGCTCTTCATGGCACCAATTATTTTGCGTATGAGTTTTTGCTGTGTCACATTTACATCACAAACACACATAGTGGAGCTGGGCAAAAAAGTATGGTAGGTATAAAAAAATCTTTAAAAAAATGATGTGTGCATTTTTCAAACCCAAAAGTGCCAAACGAAGTGCCTTTGGGACGTTGTGCATCAATACCCACACTTTAGGGATGCTCCCGTGTCAATGCTCTTCATGGGAGCCAATAGTAAGTAGGGCCCACAACTTTAAAAATTTTTGTAACCTTTTTTTTTTTTGTTATTTTTTTTGAAATTTGAAACTGCTAACGCATTCTTTTCACTGAAATTTTATTAACCAAAATACACTTTTCCCAATTTAAAAAAAAAAATAGCCCAAAAAGTCAATAGATGAGCAATGAAAATTATTATTTTATTTTATTGTTTTTCCTACATTCAACATATTATTAATAAAAATACGGAGGTGCTAAAGCAACCCAAAATCCCTTTGAGAATATAACCCATCCTAAGAATTATATACAAAAAAATAAAATAATTCAAACAAGATGAAAAGACTACATATCAAAACCCTTAAAAAACTTCTCTTTACTGCTCCTCGAACCTACCCAGAGGAAGTTCCTTTACTTCAGAGGTAGTGCATTCCAGAGCGCTGCCTCCCTGTAGTAAATGGATTTCTGGAATGCACTTGTTCGAGCAATTGGCGTCCTTAAGGTCAACCCCTTATTACTTCCGCGTCCTAAAATCTCAGTCCGATTTACTGGGGTAAGGCGCACAAGAGGGTCAAGATCAATGGTTCCACTCATACACCTCTTGAGGAAAAAGAATGTCACATCTCTTGAATACAGCCTCCAAACTAGGTATATTGAGCTTTCTCTTCTAGAAGCGCTACGGAAGTCAGTTCTGTACCCCAAGATTGCTTTAGTTGCTCGATTCTGTAGTGATTCTAGGTTGTGCATGTTTTCTTTGGTGGTTGGATGCCATGCTGGCGCACCATACACTATTTTAGGCCTAATTAGCGTGATGAACACAGACCTTAGAACTCTAGGTTGGCTATCTTTCAAGTTACGGAATACAAAACTTGCCAGTTTAGAGCATTGTGACTTAACAATATTAGTGTGCCTTTTCCAACACAAGTCATGAGAAATGTTTAAACCCAGTAATTTTATAGATTTACTTGATTTAAGTGACCGTTATTCAAAACGTATGTTCCATTAATTGGGTCTGATGATCGAGTGAGTCTAAGAAGCACAGATTTTGAGTCGTTTAAACACATACCATTTACAGAGCACCAAGAGTTTATTGCATCCAAATCAGCTTGTAGAGCATCAACATCATCGAATCTTGTAATAGAGCGGTATATGGTACAGTCATCTGCATACATAGCTAGCTTAGATTGTACACATGAAGGAAGGTCCATCATATAGATGATGAAGAACAAGGGACCAAGTACAGAACCTTGTGGTACACCTGAGATTACATCAATGTTCCTGATCTTGATCCATCAAATACAGTGCATTGATTTCTCCCAGTAAGAAAACTCCTACACCAAATTAGAAGAGAACCTTGTATGCCATAATTCTCAAGTTTTGTCAGAAGACGTTCATGTGGAACACGGTCAAATGCTTTACTCAAATCAAGAGAGATAACGTCCACCTGCTTAATTGAATTTTGATCCAAACTGTGTTGCCAATCCTTAATTACTTTTGAAAGCATGGTGACACAGGATCTTTTTGGCAAAAAACCATGTTGGTTTGTATTTATAAGTCCATTGTCATCGAAGTGTGTAAGAATGGATCTACTTACTAGTCTCTCAAGTACCTTACATAACACTGATGTCAATGCTATTGGTCTGTAGTTAGAAATGACCTCTTTGTCACCAGATTTGTAAACAGGTACTACATTTGCCATTATTTATTTATTATTTATTACATTAGTGAAGGAGGTAGACAACAGAGCAAGATCCGTAACATAAAACATTTCCGTTTCCCCGTTAAAACTTAATTTAGTCTTTAAAGTTTGAGGATGACATCACTATAACTAGCTGACCACCTATGCTCCTTGTTTACATAGCAAAAAAAGTTTTAAAAAATTGTACCTACATAGAACATAATCAGGGGCGGCTCGTGAGTTATTATTGTGGGGGTGCACATAATTTCGAAGTCATTCCGCGGGAAACAAAGGGGTCTGGGGCGCAGCCCCAGCCGCCGGGGGCGGAAAATTTTTTCAGACATTAATGGTCTGAAGTACCCGGAAAACGACTTTAGAGTATATTTTTCGAATTTATTGGTCGGGAAAAACTCCCCTATATGTAATTGTTAATTATAGAAAACCATCCAAAAACTTATTATTATATGCTTGATTAAAATATCACATACCCGAATAATGTCTCTCCATCTCCTCCGACACGCGCCTCTAACATCACATCGAATCGTTTTAAAAAACTGTTTATTTTTAGATCGCTAATTAACGAAGTCATATTATAGTAATTTTCACTTCACGGCACGATAATAATTTTAACACTTTTCGCTCACTTGAAAACTGCTGTTGATCTCACTTCACCAACCCTGTCGCGAACAACTTTCACTGGCTACTGACAGTGACCGGAGTGTGGGGGTGAATGAATGGCGCGAGCACAATGACCAAGGTGTTTCAATGGAAGTAACGGAACCCTTGTGCACGTGCACAAAACCCAGCTATAACCAGACGTTGTATAACAAAAGACAAACATGAGGCTTGTTCTGCCGGCCTTTCCGTGTTAAAACCACGTCAAAATGTGTGCACACTCAAAGTGTCATCCTCACAGCGGCAGCACTTACTGCAGAATGACTTTTGCCGAATATACCTTGCTCTGGGCGGCCAAAATATCCATGCAAACAATCCAACGATTTATTGGGAATATTACGAGATTGGCTTCGAACCTTAAATTTGGAATTTAGTTCGCGCAGATATTTGGGGGTGCGTGGTGCACCTGTGCACCTATACACGAGCCGCCCCTGAACATAATATAAAAGCTTTGAAAGATAATAAATTTATTTTTATTAGTATAAAATAATTATAAATTTTGTACAAAGAGTTTTGAATGAACGAAGAGCTAAAAAACATTTGGGTAATTGTATTAGGGCATTAGGCCTAAAATGTTAGCATATTTTGTTAACAATATGTGTTAACAATAAGTTTTGTATTTATTTTAGGTCTAACATTAGACTTAGTTTATATTACCAATATGTTATATTTTCAGGAATCATGGCGCAGAAAATTGATTGATTGGATATTGCTTTACGTCTCATATTTATGCAACTTGGCTAATCGTGACGAAGGTAGGGACGAAAGGGATGACGCGGGGGGACAAGGGGTGGACAGGCCTGTGCTGGTCAGAACCAGCCACAAGCATATGGGTAGGGCAGGGGTTCCCCCACGTCGTGGTCGTCTACGTCTGTGTCATCATCCGTCCGTGTTGTCTTTGTCGTCGCCGTCGGGGAGGTAGTCAAAGGGAAGGGGTTCCCCGACGACGACCCAGAGCTCGCCATTAGTTTCAGGGAGTGAAACTCCCCTATTCACGGGCCAACCGCGAGAAGGTGTCGAGTTGGAATTTGAAGAGAACAAAATTTAAATCAGAGCGTTCCCTAAAAGTAGACGATGAGGAGGTGTTGCTTAAAAAGAAATTCGGCTAAAAAGCTAAAAAGAAGCTAGCCGATATAGGCCTAAAAAAACCCTACAAGTGGAACCACTGACAAGCACAAAAAAAACAAGAAAAGGGTTGATGATCAACTCAACATGCCCAAATGTAAACGAAAAAATCTTCAATTCAAGAAGAATACACAATGGTAAATGCTTTATTAAAACTAGTAACTAGTAGATTTGAGCATTTTGATTTGGGTTGGGTGATTTGGAGCAAAAATAAACCCCTTTTTTAATCTAAGGGATGTTTGTATCCCAACCAAAATTGGCATGTGTTGTCACGTAAATAAGAGTTTAAATACAAGAGCAAAATGTGTTTTTAAAATTTGTTGGGGAAAATATAACCTCAAAATCAGCCATTATATTAAAAAAGTGATGAAAAGAAAGAAATAATTTTGTATTTAAAGTCCACCCACTTAGTTACATTACTGATTTTCAGCGGGGGACTTTAATTTAACTGTAAAATTAAATTTTGAGCCACATTTTCTACTGTTGTTTCAGGATACCTTTGCCATCCTTCCACCAAGGTATAGGGCTAAAGAAAATTTATTTTCTGAAAAAACTTTTGATGATTTTTTTTTTGTAGGGCGAGAAAAATATTTTTTTTGCTTCGGAGGGTTTCAGGAAAGTTTTTCCAGAAATTAAATTGCCTTTTTACTTAGGTGGAAGACAGATACAGTGTCCTGAAAATATAAAAAATAACTCAAAATTGAATATTACAACCTGATATAGGCCTACTGTGCTTAGCTGCTGTGCGCTAGCGGGCACCTACATTGTCTATCAGTGTATAGGTCGTACTTTGATATGGATAATTGATAAAGAATGTCTTGAGGCCATCTATTATGATTCAACATTATCATTAGTCTTGCTTGACCTGAGATAACCTTGGGAAATGTTCAGTTAGAATTGCCCGTTTACCACAATTGCGCCGACGACTCCTGTATATGGTAGGACAGGACATATGATGCATATGGATGCGAACTTACTGCAGATAAAAGACGCTGACGAATTCGAAGTAGCAAGAAAGAAGCTTGCTATAACATGGACAGAAAATTCAAATTCTCTAGAAATGGATGAACATCACCTTGCCAGATCGGAAAGAGAAATATACCCAGCTAGGGTTATCGGTGTCTTTATTCGTGTCTCAATATCCTACAATCACGGATACGTTTCAGGTAAGGCCTAGGCGTACTCATTATCAAATTCAGATTTTCGTTGTTGTTCTTTGTTTTCTATACCTAGGTACCTAAAAAAAGTGTACCTTTTAGGTCATTTGTTTGGATTTTATATGAATTGACATTTTGCCACCTACGACCCCCTCAAAGTCATTCCTCCCATACCCCCCTCCTTACCCCTACCATAACCTTCCCCCCTCTCCCTCCACCAAATTTTTGGTAAAATTTTCAAAAAATAAATATATAAAAATTTCTGGTCTTATAGGTAATTTGATCGGTTCTCATACGATCTTGACACTTTTCTCTTCCCCCCCTACCCCCCTGGCCGCTATACCACAGGATCACTTCCCCCCCAAAATCAAATCACCATTACCTTAATTTTGGATATTGCTTAACGTCTCATATTTATGCAACTAGGCTAATCACTATTACCATAATGTCCATGTAAAATATAAACCTTGTAGCCCCACCCTTTTGGTCAGAATCGACCCAAATGTCACGAAAATATCACATAAAATATCGAAAAAATAATTATAAGTATGATATTCGTGAGAAACATTTCCTCGATTTCACCCAAAAACGTGGCTGGTTAAGTTCTGAGATTTCGAAGGTCCTTTCCAATTTTCATCAAGATCGCATGTCATTTGTCGGTAGAGAGCGAACAAACAGGCAAAAGAAACGAGCGAAATGTTTTAGGGGGTCAATGAAAATGAAGTCTTTGCTACGCTCATCCAATAAATGATAGCTTACTATAAGGGCAAGGCTGCAAATCTACATAGCATTTTCCAAAATCACTTGCAATTATTGCTTTTTGAATTTAGAGCCATAAGGTGCACATGCACAGCCTTCTAACTGCTATTTCTAACTGTGCAACCTTAGAAACTTATTACTGCTGATCACTATTGGCATTTTCCTTTGGACCGCTCTGAGTGCAACGTCAGTGTGCACTGGAACGTCACCGTCACCATGTCACACAATTGTCAGTGGAACACGATTTTTTTTCAGTGCATGACATTCGGTGGCAACTCTAACCTCATTATCAAAATGAAGGACTGTGCGAACCGGTTCCGATTTCGAACCGAACCCAAACCCGTCTGCAAAAATCGAACCTTTACGAACAGAACCTCGCGCCACTACTTAATTCAAAAATTTGACTAATCGAGTTATCGAGCAGTCACAGTTCGACTGTTCGAGTTCAATTGCAACTATCGATAGCGGGCGGCAGTCTAATCTCGCATTGCAGAGGCTGCTGGGTAATTTTTACGCAAAGTTTTACAGCAATTGCTTGTCGTTTCTGTTTGTTTATGTTTCTTTCTTTCTAGTCATTAGTCATGAAAGAAAAGTGACAACATTAACAACGTGATTATGAAACGTTGCCACACATCTCGAAAGACAATTAAATGCACCCCACTACGAGATGAAACAAGGTGTCGACACCAGATGTAATTCTGAGTTTCTAATGCTAAATAGACTGCTTGAACAAAGGGAGCTATAGTGTCTGCAGAGCTCGCAGCTGATTCAAATTGTGATATTGACACCTTGAGCTGTTCCGAGTGGAAATTAGCTTCAAACTCGGTTGAGGTTGGTACACTATTTATTTATAATTTGGCTCTGCAAAGAATATTGAGCCCATCAAAAAGCATACCCGCAGACAATTATAATTTGGATGCGAAATTTAAAATTTCTATTACAGATCCTAGCCTTACTATGTGATGCAACCTTAGAAATGTGTTCGGAACGGTTTCCGATACTGAGCATGGTCATCCCCATTCTCCATTGCATAACAGAAACGTTGTCCGCCGGAATAAAGAAGAGTACTCCCGGCAGCTTACATAACCACATTGCTGGCATTTTGGACCAAGCGATAAAAGCTTGCTTCCCTAGGTCAAAGGGAAATAAATTGTACACTATTGCCGTGTTCATTGACCCACGATTCAAGGGTCTTTTGCTTGAGGTAGGCTACAGTTCTTCAATGTTTAGTTAGCCCAATTGCTAATAATTCAGTTTATTATTGTAATTTATTTAATTAATTACAGCATCATGCCAAAAAAAGTTTTAGTCTATTGGTTGGTGGAGGACGAGCCTTGTATTTAAGATATTGACATCGTGGAAGACCACGAAAAAGAAACCCCTATGCCTACATCAACTGTTGATGTTGGGAGCAATGTCAATGTTACGAGTCAAGGCCTTTGGCACTTTTACTAAATGAGGTTTTAGTTTAAAATCATTCCTCTCGTCCATGTGTTGAGGACATTCTACTAAAATGTGCTTAACAGTTAAAATCTCACCACACTGATCACATGGGGGTGGATCTTCACCTCTTAAAAGGTATCCTTGAGTGAGATGTGTGTGTCCAATGCGTGGACGGGTCAGAACAACCTCTTCGCGTCGAGAAGAGCGCCTTGAAGAGATCCAAGGTGTTACATCGTCTTTTATTTTGCAAAGCTTATTATTTGTTTTTTTTTTGAATTGGAAATTGTGTTCCTCAAGATGAAACCAATCTCGTTTGTGATTTCCAAACCAGGGTTGAGGATGATGAAGAGCACCCGATACCTCTCATTCCAAGTGACCACAGCTGCTACGAACCTATTCCTGGTATCTCTCGGCTATCGCTATTTGCTGAAAACACTCTGACGTATATCGCTGGGTATGAGATTAGAAAGATAGTGTAAGAAAAAAAGTAATCTGCAACACTTGCATAGTCAGTATGTTAGAGCCGGACACTTTAAACAGTGAACGCCATGACAGTTTCCTAAAAAATATAAAAACAATTGAGGTTTAATTAATTTCACCTTCAACGTGCGTTAGTCGAATCTGTCAAATTACAGAAAGTGCATTCCACAAGGTTGAAGTCATTGCGGATACATTGGACTGGTTAGAGGGAAATATGAGATTTTAAATGGCACAATACCTATCGATAATGTATCCACAAAGGCAACAGCTCAGCTAGATCAGATTTGTCGTGCGTGTTGCATACTATCGAACATGTTCCCACCCGTAGTACCACTAGCCTAAAATGTGGCTACATGTGTTACAGTGGAATGTGGTTGTTCAATGTCAGCATACAAACGGGTATGTATTCAAGGCCTAATCGCATTGCGAACCCTCATGTCGATACAATGTGCGAAGTTTAAAGGGTTCCAACTGGGGCTCAAACAAAGACAGTTAAGTCATTGTAGTTGCACAGGCATACAAATCAATGGGGCTTTAAAATGTATTTATTATAATTATTATGCAATTGAAATAGTTGATACTTGGTAGTAGATAGTAGTAGGCCTAGTATACAATGGACACACACAATGGATTCTTCATCAGTGAGGGATTTTACTTATGTAGTATGCTGCTACAACTGTGCTTGCTACGGTCACTATCAAGAGGACTGTAGAACTAGCACAACGTGTTCATACTGTGCAGTAGAGGGGCATATCATAAGCACGTAACTGTAATGAAAAAGAAGCATGCTGCATCAACTGCTGGTTAACCAATGACAGATATGACTCTCGTTTGGAAATACACCATCAAGCTGGAAGTAAGCAATGTATGTGCCAAAAAAGAATTGTAAATAACCTAGAGAAGAGAATTTGTTATGCTGATACATAGCAATAGGGTATATGCAAGAAGTTCAAAAATGCTAATTAATGGGTGGTTTCCTGATGTTCTTTTAATTCTAAACACAAAAAAAATTGGTTTGAACGTTTGAAAAAAATGTATTTCTATACGAAAACTGTGTTTGAAAAATGCGTAATTTTTCAAATGCCGCCGTGGCAACCGATAACGCGCACTGATTGGTCGTGACGCCACCCGCCATGTAAGAGGCACGTAGAGGCAGTGGGACTTGCTTAGTTGACGCGCAAATTCAATACGCAGGCCTACCTGACAGAATGGATTTAAGGAAGAGAGACGCTAATAATATTAATTAACCAGAAATCTCTAATTCTAATAGTTTAAATGAGTAATTAACCATACTTCACTGCCATTCGATGATAACGTACAAAACTACCCAATTAACATTCCCGCAAACCTCCGTGCGCGCAACCACCGTAAGAACAGCTATCTAGGCCTAGGATTTTCAAGTATAAGTTTGTCCATTCGACGCCTAGAAGGGCAATGTGTTACAAGAAAATATATTCATGTAATTTATACAGTAAGACACAATGAAAAATTTATCACAATACAAGGTCACCACTAATTAACAACAAATATAACGAACCAAAAAAATACGTGTTCCCGTGCATAACCCCCGAGAGTGTACGCCGATAGGCCGGGGAGCTAAAATATAATAGTCAGCAAATTGCGAATCGCTTGTTAGATATGGAATTGAATTCTGGGGTGGCTCCTCACACACAGAAAAAAATATTCATTTTACAAAAAAAAAGCTCTTAGAATCATTCTGGGTCTGAAACAAAAAAAAGGACTCTTACGAAAAAATCTCACTGCAAAAGATCACTTTATCAAGCAAAAGATATTGACTTTCTACAGCTTGTACATAATGCAAACTGATTTATATACGCATAAAAATCGCAATGATCTGACACTCAACTGCAACATCTACTCTCACAACACACGTCAGCAGAAACATATTCACTTCCAATACCTTTAAACAAAATCGATACAGATGTATTCATCCTACATAAACTCTAAATTATATAACAAACTGCCAAACAAAATAAAAGATATTACCAATAACCTAAACACTTTTAAACTAAAACTAAAATCAAACTTCTAAAAAAGGCATATTACTCGGTTAAAGGAACTATCTCATCTTGACAAAAGTGTGTGTTCAGGTGAAAAATAATAACATCTTAAGTCATGATGTGAAGAAAAACCAAACAATTGAAACAAACAACCCTTTGGAAAACAAGCTTTTCGCGTCAGATTTTGAATCTGCCGCATTCCAGTTGTGACGTCAATTATGGGGTACTGTTCACGACTGCCAACATTGTGCCTACAGCCCTCTACCACGCTTCGCTGTAACCAGTCAGTTGCCAGTTGTTTCTCTCGATGGTTCCAGTGAGATTTTTAAAGGCATAATTTTTTTTTTTTTTTTTTTTATTTCAACAAATCAAGCTACAAAGTACAATGTACACTTAACATGTTGAAGAGAATCAGAGAGGGCATAGCCCCATAGCAAGAATGCCTGATTCCCTTCATTAAAACTAATTAAATAACTTAGGCCTAATGTTATTTGAAAACAATGGATAAAATAGTCAATAAATTAACATAATGTTGTAGTATCAAAATATGGTAGGCCTCATGTAGTATACTGACATATAAAAACAATTTAACTAAATATTCTTTTATTCTATTCTTGAAATTTGGAGCATCTTTGATTTCTAGAGGAATAGTATTCCATAAAGTAACAGCACGGTTATAAAAATGATTTTGGTATATAGATGTTCTAGCACGGGGAGGGTTTAAAATTAGGCCAGTATTATGTCGGTTAAACTGTCTTTTCTGAATTGTTATTCTTTTAAAAGGATCAAGGTCAGTAACACCGGTAATTAAGTTACTTAAAAATCTAACATCAGTTTGTTTACAATAATTTGTATTGATGGCAGTCCACATTTGTTTAAGCGCTCAGAGGCACTTTCAGAATAAAAAACATTTTTAAAATAACTTTAGTTGCACGGTTTTGAATAACCTCAAGTTTATGCATGTTTAGTTGAGAAGTTGGGTGCCAAGCTGGTAGACCATACGTTAATATAGGGCGAATAAGAGATAGATATGCAGTTTTTAAAGATTTCGATTTACTTTTATTTAGATTACGACTGACAAATCCTAACAACTTGGAAGCTCTGTCTCTAACGTTGTCTGTATGAAAATCCCATTTCAAATCTGAAGATATAGTGAGACCGAGGAGTTTAATAGTTGTTTGCCTCACTAGAGCATTACCTAAAAGAATGTAATTAGAAGCAATGGGTGATTTGGACCTAGTTAGACGTATGTACTGCGATTTGCTAGCATTAAGCTGCATACAGTTCAACAAGCACCAATTTTCAAGTGCAGATAGATATGCTTGCAATGCATAAACATCCTCTAATCCTGAAATAGGTCGAAATAATGTTGTATCATCAGCATACTGGTAAACTTGAGATGACACACACTGAGGAAGATCTAAAAAGAAGATTGTAAAAAGGAGAGGCCCAATTACAGACCCTTGTGGCACCCCAGAAGTAACATGAGCTTCTACAGATCGAGAAACCATTTAAAAACTACAGATTGTTTCCTATTGGAAAGAAAGAGCTTATCCACCCTATTACATTGTGTTCAACTTTATATCCTTTTAATTTTGCTATCAATTTTGTGTGAGGGACTTGGTCAAAAGCTTTTGCCCAATCTAATGCAATGCAGTCAACCTGTTTGACAGAAGTACATTCAAGTGAATTTAACCACTGATCGATAACGTCAGTTAAGAGAGTTACGCATGACCTTTTTGGTATAAAACCGTGCTGATTTAAATTGATAAGTTTGTTTCTTTTAAAGTGATTAAATAACCGTTTAGCAATCAGTTTCTCCATACCCTTGCATGCAAGTGAGGTCAACGAAATAGGCCTGTAATTCTCGATCTTCAATCTATCTCCCTTCTTAAAGACTGGAACCACAGATGCTGTCTTCCATACATCAGGAACACATGCAGTAGATGCTGATAGATTGTAGATACTGCATAGAGAAGGAGCCAGAGCCTCAGCACAGGTATGTAGAATTCGGCCCGGTAGAAGATCAGGTCCAGGCGCCGCGTTGGGTCGAATCTTTTTTAAATATTCCTGAACTTCTTCTTCGATGAAAAATAGATATCTTATTGGAGCTACTGGGCCAATATTTCCTGGAACCCAGTAATAGGGGGAGACGTGTCATTAGGAGTAAAGTTGTCATGGAACTTGTTATTGAATGCATTCGCAATTTCAACTGGATCTGAAAGCTTGACACCATCGCAAGTGTAATGATCGGGTGCAAGACTGCCTTTTTCTACTATGAATGTATTTCCAAAATTTCTTCGAGTCATTTCCCATCTTCCACACATATTATTCATCATGAGCATTACTGATTAATGTTTTAACTCGATTTCTGATTTTTTTATAAACTACCTTACGATCTTCAGATGGGGATTTTTCCATTTACGAAACATAGAGTCACGTCTTCTGATATCTTTAATTAACTTATTAGTAATCCATGGAGCCTTCGTTTGGAGTTAATTTTGATTTTGGGGATTGCCGAATTGACACAATCCCAGAAAATACGTACCCAGCAGTTCCACGCATTATCAATATCCCAACTATTCCAGTTGCAAGGAAGATGGTCTGCAAACAGTCTAGACAGAAGTTCCCAATCAGCTCTGTTGTAATTGAGCACCTCAGACGGATGACTTTGGATTTTTGCATCTTGACTTTTAATATTGCTGTAACTGCTAAGTGATCGCTCACTCCTTGAATCACTTCAACGTTGGAAATAAGAGAAGAATTGTTGCATAACAGAAGGTCCAGAATTGAGCGAGACGACTGTGTTATATGAGTGGCTTCCTTGACAAGTTGAGTAAGAAATAGATCATAAAAGCAGGATAAGAAAGATTCTGAAACAGAATTTCTTGCTTTTATATAATAATATAAATAATATAAAAAATAATAAACCATTGCTGTATGTTCAAGTGTAGCAATAACTCAAGTGAAAATAAGCATATATCATTTCATTCGTTTCCCGACAAACTAAGAAAACCAGACTTACAATACATAAGCAGTGGTTGAAATTTGAATCGAGTAAAGAGAGCACATTTTGTTCCAAGCAGGTATACGCGCGTGTGCTTCGAACATTTTCTTGAGAACGATAAC
Organism: Sweltsa coloradensis; assembly: GCA_024449915.1. Lineage (NCBI taxonomy): Eukaryota > Metazoa > Arthropoda > Insecta > Plecoptera > Chloroperlidae > Sweltsa > Sweltsa coloradensis. The sequence goes on from JAMZAV010004051.1 coordinate 51,304, forward strand.
TGAAGGCTGAATTATGTCCTGATTGGAAAGTCAAGCGTGTTCTAAAACAAACTTCTGTGCCGTCTGTGCCATCAGTTAGATTGTTGGGAGCAGAAAAGAATGTGCCCTATTGCCGCAAGACAACGCATTTGTCCAAAATGTCAATACAATATATTCTAGAAGGAATTGAGGATGTACCGATTGCGACTTCAAGCAAGCCAACGTAGCCGACGCCGACGGCGGGTACCAGCTGCAAAAAATCAACACCCATTGGAAAGAAAGCAAGAATCGAACGGATTGCGGTACCCTTTGATTACCGGTATGTTATTTCCACAATTGAATATCATGCCGTTACTCGGAGGAAATATTCGACATGTGAAATCAAAGTTCAGTGTGAGATAGGGAGAGAAATATTACGTTATTATCAAAGAAGTGAAGTAATCGAAAAAGGTTTTTGTGAAGATATCGAAGGTGATTGCGATTTAGATGAGACATTTCAGCCAAACTCAGACGGCGAAGATCACTCGAGCGATGATGAGACGGACGACGGCGACAGTGCATTTGAACCTTGTGGGCCTTCTGAATCGTGTTTTTTGTGTGTTTTGGGAATGGGAATGCCTTATGACACTGTTTTCTTTTTTATGTGTTTGTGGGGGTCCTGTAACTGATATCGAAAAGCACATGAAGGGATCGATGCTATCTGTCACTACCACGTGCATAAACTGGCATACGCACGTGTGGTCATCACAAGTAAAGGATGGACAGAAATATCTAGGTTCAATTAACATTGTCGCAGCTTATTTATACACGTGTGGTGTCAGTTTTTCTGTTTTTAAATCATTTTCCAGCGCATTAAAGTTACTATTTATGTCGAGTGCAACATTACATACTCGGCTCTAATCGCCGAGACGACACAGGAAGGAATGAAAATACGACTGTGCATCCCGAAGGATTCCCACGAATTGATCCAACTGACAAAGTTCCTACAAACAATATGCCTCCATAGTTTGTTTGTAGTTTCACGCAGTTGTTTTTAGTTGCTGCACATTTTGCTATCAAAGCAAGATTATGTTTTACCATATTCAAACGCCCAAATCGCTTGTAACGCTGCAAAACGAGTCATGTATAGTGATGCAGGAATCACTAGCTATGATTTTAATTATTTTCTCCGACTTATGGCAGCATATCGATTCAATATCTATTGATTTAGATTGGCAAAATCCATATAAACACCATTTGGTGTGGCCCGCACGACCACTCAAAACCACTGCCCTATTCTTAGCTGCCGCCACAGCATGTTTATTTTTTCAATCTGCTGTAAACTCAACTCTAATTCAAACAAATATGGTTTTACTCCAGACATACCCAAAATAAAAAATAACGTTGAAACGTGGAAGGAGAATACGCAAGATGGTACCAACAGCGATTGCCGTGCGTAACTGACACCGACTACTCTGCGCGCTTGCCTTGACCGAACGCCGCCTGCGACTAACCCACAGTTGACGTCACGCGAGGAGGCGTGGCCAAAACACGGGATTTCGGTAAATATTTTTTTACGGCAGAATAGTTGGCGTCTCTTTGATTTTTTTTTAGCATATTTCAAAACAGTGTCTCCACAAACTAATAATACATTCGTGTTTCAAACGATGAGATAATCCTTTAAAGGAAGACCTGGAAGACAAAAACATATAGGCCGACAAGATAAAGAGTAACTGGAAAAAATATATCAACGGCCCCAGGTAACAACCAACAGAGGGGATACAATTGAGAAACACAACTGTATATTGCTTATAATTCTTATTGTCTATAAAATGTGTAGGCTCATACTATAACAGTATATCATTAGCTCATGACAGTGTGAAACTAGTAAGCCTACTATAGCCTGAGAGAGTAATATAGACAGAGGGCTAAATCATAAGCACTATGAAATTTATTATATTTCAGTCTTAAACTTAAAACATTTAGCCTTCGTGTAAGATTAATCAAATTTTTATTTTATTTTATTTTATTATATCTAGTTTATGTTTACTTAATAAATAATTTAATTTTAAATAAATATGTTCAATACCCTGATATAGTAATCTCTCCACGGAAGATTAGAAGGGTCAAAAATTACAATGTACCGTATGTACAATATAATGTAACATGATGCATTGGAAATAAAAACTTATAACTTAAACTACTCGGCCTACAATTAAAAGTTAATTTTGCACGTACATTTATACAGTAAGACGCATATGAGTAATTTATCATATACAATGCCACACTAATTTAATAACGAATATAACGTTACCAAAAATACGGATTCCACGTGCGTAACCCCGATGATTGGATATTGCGTAACGGCTCAGATCTATGCAACGTGGCTATCGAGACGAAGGGGGGACGTATCAAGGATGGACGCGGGGACAGGGGGTGGAACAGGCCTGTGCTGCGTCAGAACTCAGCCACAAAGCGTTATATGGGAGGGCAGGGTGCCCCCACGTCGTGGCGCGCCGTCTGTGTCTTCATCAGTCCGTCTGTGTTGTCATTGTCGTCACCGTCTGCGGAAGTAGTCAAAGGTAAGGGGAAAGTCCCCGACAATGACCCAGAGCTCGCCACTAGTTTCAGGAGATAAAAACTCCCTAATCACGGGCCAAACCACCGAGAAGGTTTCGAGTTGGAACAAGATTGCTAGCCTAATAGGCTGGGCATATAGCTCTGGCCTACAATAAAAGTATTTTGACACGTAATTTATTACTGTAAGACACATGAGAAAAAAAAATAAAAAAATTACAAAAAAATAACAGATCTTCATACTAAATTATTTTTTGATCAAAACTCTTTCATGCAATAAGAAAGTACCTTAGTATCAGGGATGAAGTTGGCATTTCCAGGGGAAGGTGGAAACGGGGTTTGTTGGCAGAATGCAGGATGACAAGCCTGCCGATGATCCTCATACCGAAAAAACCAACAATTTTTTTTTTTTTACCAAAAAAAAAGGGTGGGTTTGTAGACTTTCGTTTATTAGACGCCGTTGAGTTGAAGAAGACTGGAATAAAAGTGGACAGAGTGGGTGAGGATATGGTAAGATGCCGTGTCCTGTTTCAGGTTGGCTGGCTGGGGCTTACTGAGCATGTAGTTCAAGTAGTGCAGCTGCCGTATTTTGAATGGTATTGGATATTGCTTACTCTATATTTATGAACTTGGCTAATCGAAGACGGAAGGAGGACGTAAGGGATGACGCGGGGGAAAAGGGTGGACAGGCATCGTGCTGGTCAGAAACAGCCACAAGCGTTTGGGGAGGGCAGGGGTTCCTCCCGAGGTGGTCGTTTCTCCGCTGTGTCATCATCCCATCCGTGTTGTCATTGGCGTCCGCCGTCGGGGAGGTAGTCAAAGGGAAGAGGGAAAGTCCCCGACTTTGCATCAAGCGAGCGTGTAGGAGGAAAGTGCCAATTTCACGTTCCGGATGCCTACAGCGCAATCGATCTTCTAACACCGCACGAGGGACTGCCTGAGCCTAACGGACGCCCCGCACCGCCCCCCCCGGTAGGCATACAAACGACGCAACTGAAGACAGGCCCATTCTGCATAGCACATTAATTGACCAGTGTAACTCATAACCTACTAGTTTCCAGGTCATCATCAGATAGCGGCCACTGGAGATAATGGGAAGGAGTGATGATGTTGAAAGGATGCGGTTAAAACTGGGTGGAACGGTGGAGTGAACTGTTGCAGAGAGGGCCGGCAAGTATTGGGGAAAAGAAAAATGTGAGAGAAGAAATAAATATGATTAAGGCTGTGTGAATGAAAAAAGGTTGAGATAAAGAGTTGCCAGGAGAGCTTTCTCGGCCACACGCCACCCCAACCAGCCAGAGTTCGCCTTGGTTTCGGGGAATACACTACTCCCCCCTCACAGGTCAAACCACAAGAAGGTTGCGAGTTGGACTTTGTGGCCTGCAGATCAGGAATCAATAATTGAATTGTCGTGAGTATGGTGACATCCAACAACATTTTCAAAGCAAACTATATTAGGATACATGTTCACGCCGCTCGAGCCAGCTCTTTTTCCTTGTTCAACAAAACTTTCCTCTATTGGTTCTGCACATCGACCAACTATATCTTAACCTTTCTGAACGCCCTGTTGGACTAAAATGAACGTGTAAATCAGGCAAGACACCCTGAAACACAAAATTAGCCCTCACTTCATTAGGCCATTCCGAATATCAATTAATTTAATCTTGTCGATATACATAGTCCATAACAGACTCCCCTTTCCGCTGCCACCTTTTACTCTATCTCTAAAATCCAGTAGTTCACATCATCCCCGACTTTTTGCCCAAAAACGCTTTAGAAGTTCACCCTCCAGCTGCCAGGTCAACAACCATCCTCCCAACTATCTATGCTTGTTTCCCTATTCTCGAGAGCTCAAACAATTCATGAGGAACCGTTCATTATCGTTAGATATGGTCGATTGTCATCGTTGTTCGTCCCTAGTACAAATCTAAATCAATTATTTCCATGCACATTATCTCCACTTACAGGCAGTATGCAGGCACGCACGCACTATCGGCCTGACGCCCGTAATAAGAGGGAGTGTCGTAGCCCGCAAGGCATTGAAAATGTTAATGCTGCTGGCGCTTCTCCCGGCCAACAGACTGCTTGAGGGGGTGGACCTCATCCAAGCATTTGCCGGGGAAGCTCTGGCTGTGCCGGAGCCTTCACGTCCATGATCCAGTACATGATAAACACCGGCGCCTGGGATGGGACCGAGTTCATCTCCGTCTTGAGGCTAGCACAGGCGCCACTAACAACGACCAAGAGTCGATAACACAGGTCTCTTGCTCGCCACTTGGGAAGGCCACATGCCGTGGGATATGGAATTTCCTGTGTAAGTTCAAATAGGTTATGATCGGGTCCATTTATTTAAATATTGAGAGAGTTTCATACTACAAAGTATTAATTATACGCATAACATTTGCGAGCAATATATGAAATTAGCTACATTATTTACCTTCGCAAATTGGATGGCTATTATAACTCAAAATTATAAATTGTTAGCCTTATTTCAATCCAAGTTACTATAACAAACACAAAACAAACCGTAGGAAGAAACTAAAAGATTAATTATGTATATTGATTTATTTATTTTTTGGATATTGCTTAACGTCTATATTTGTGCAATCAGGCTAATCGAGACGATGGGAGGGACGTAAGGGATGACGCGGGGGGACAAGGGGTGGACAAGCTGTGCTGTGTCAGAACCAGGCCACAAGCATATGGGGCAGGGTAAAGGTTCCCCCACGTCGTGGTCGTCTCCGTCTGTGTTCATCCGTCCGTGTTGTCATTGTCTTCGCCGTCGGGGGAGTAGTCAAAGGGAAGGGGATCCCCGACGACGAACCCAGAGCTCGCCATTAGGTTCAGGCAGTGATGAAACTCCACTATTCACGGGCCAAACCGCGCAGAAGGTGTGAGTTCGAATTGAAGGCCCGAAATGCTAAAAATTATTATATATTGACCCTTCTGATTAATATACAATAGTCGAGTCAAAATGATTTTGATGGTAATTAAAACATCAATAGAAAAAAGGTTGATATCTGTTGTGTTGTGTTGTTTCTGTTTACAGATGGTCTCTCGTCCTTATATCTTTCCAGAACAGAATTTTATAAGCCTGATAAGGTATGCCGATCAGGGCCGAATCGCTCGGATGTCAAGATTGATAAACGGTGCAAATCCTGTGATCATTCCGATGCGTCCTCCCCCCCCCCCCCCCCGGCGAGGGCACCTAAAATGTGTGCGAGTTGGAATGATGGCCCTGCAGCCCAAGTGGAAGTTCGGCGATGTTGAAATTTCCACTGCAACCAGGGGAAATCTCAACAATTGCGAACTGCCACCAGGGAAAACATCTCAATTAAACGCTGATTATACTGCAGCCAGTAGAAAGCTCAACGCTCACTAAAACTGCAGGCAATGGAAATCTCAAACCCTCGTTGAAACTGCAAGACCAGTAGAAAATCAACCACGCTGACCTGTAATTTTCCATCAAGATCAGCCAAGCTATGCTCAAACAACACACACCGCTATATAGAAGCTAACTCCCTGTGTGTGGAGGATTGTAAGAAGTTAACGAAAGAGCCTGCCACAAACACGTCGCCTGCGACAAGAACAACAGGACTAACTGCGAATATATCCCAACCTAGGAATAAATGTGTACGACTGTACTTTCAATATTGTCGGCACCTTTATAGTCTGCACAAAACCAATAATTTGATTACTTTTTCTTCTGGAAGGATGAATTTCATCGTTGCCTTTTTAAGGGAAGTCGTTCCTGGGAAGACAACGAAGAGCTAATAAAAGACTCTAATACGTAAGAGTTGAGAGTTGTTTGGGAATACGCAAGAGGGTCCCAACAGGGATTCCCCGTGCGAAAACTGACACCGACTACCTGCGCGCTTGCTTGACGAACGCCCCTCCCGACTAACCCAAGTTGACGTACCGGGGAAAGGCGGGCCAAAAAACGGGTTTTCGGTAAAAAAAATTTTTTTTTAAACGGAAAAAAGAAAGTTGGCCGATCTCTTTGTTTTTTTTTTGGGGCATATTCAAAACAGTGTCCCAAAACTAATAATACATTGGGGTGTTTCAAGATGAGATAACCCCTTTTAAAAGGAATACCTGGAAGACAAAAAAAATATGGGGCCGAAAAAGATAAAGAGTAACGGGAAAAAAAAATATATCAACGTGCCCAGGTTTAAAAACCCCAACAGAGGGGATACAATTGAGAAAAAAAAACCCCCAAAAAATGTATATATGCTTATAATTCTATTTTTAATTTAAAAAAATTGTGTAGGCCTCATACTATCACAGAAAATTTTTAGTTTTCAGACAGTGTGAACTAGTGGGCCTACTAGTACCCCGAGGATTAATAAGCACAGTTTTGGGCTAAATCCATAAGCATATAAATTTTTATTATATTTCAGTTTAAAAATTAAAACTTTTGGGCCCTTTTGTGTAAGATTAATAAAATTTTTTATTTTTATTTTTTTTATTATAATCTTAGTTTTTTTTTAAATTAATAAATAATTTAATTTTAAATAAATATTTCCAAATACCCTTGTAAGTAATCCTCCACGGAAGATTAGAAGGGTCAAAAATTTAACAAGTACCTTTATTTTACAAAAAAGAAACATGATTGCATTGGAAAAAAAACTTCTACTACTACTGGGGCCTACAATTAAAAAATTTAATTTTGAACGAAAATTTATCCCAGTAAGAGCTTTTGAGAAATTTTTATATAATAAAATGCCACCACTAATTAAAAAACGAATATAACGTCCCAAAAAAATTACGTTTTCCCCTGCGAAAACCCCGTTTGAGGGATTTGTTTAAGTCTCATTTTTAGGAAAAACCTTGGGCTAATCGGGGACAAAGGGGGGGGGACGAAAAAGGGATGACGCGGGGGAAAAGGGGGGGGGACAGGCCTGTGCTGGTCAAAAAACCAGCCACAAGCGTATGGGGGGGGCCCGGGGTTTTCCCCCACGTCGTGGTCGTCTCCGCCCTGTGTCTTAAATCAGTCCGTTTTGTCATTGTCGTCGCCGTCGGGGAAGGTAGTCAAAGGAAAGGGGGGAATTTTTCCCCCGACAATGCCCCAGATTTCGCCACTAGTTTCAGGGAGAAAAACCCCCCTAATCCCGGGAAAAAACCCACGAAAAAGGTTTTTCGATTTTGGAAAAAAGATTGTAGGCCTAATAGGTTTGGGCATATGGGCCGGGCCTACAATTAAAATTTAAATTTTTTGAAAGTAATTTATACTGTAAGACACATGAAAAAAAAAAAAAAAAAATTAAAAAAAATTCCCAAAAAATAACAATCTTTAATACTAAATTTTTTTTTGTCAACTTTTTTAAATTGGGAAATAAAAAGTATTTGTTCAGGGATGATGTGGCATCAGAGCCGTTTTTGGGCAGCATGCAGGATGACAACCCCGGGCCAAATTTGATCCTTTTACCGAAAAAACCAAAAAATTTAAAAAAAAAAAGGGGGGTTGTTTTTTAGCCCTTTCTTTTATTAGGACCCCGGGTTGATTTTCAAAGGGACGGGAATAAAAGTGGCCCAGAGGGGGTGGGGATATGTAAGATGCGGGGTTTGGGGCCCTTTGGTTTCAGGTGGTGGCGGGGTTTTTTACTGAGCATGTTTTCAAGTATTGCACCCCTCCCTTTATTTTGAAGGGATTTGGGGATTTTCCCTTTTAAACGTCTCATATTTATCCCAATTTGGGCAAATTCGGGGACAAAAGGGGGGACGTAAGGGATGACGGGGGGGGACAAGGGGGGCGGGGCCTTTTTGTGGTCAAAACCCAGCCACAAGCGTTTGGGGGGCAGGGGTTCCCTCCCGTGGTGGGTCGCCCCCGTCTGTGTCTCATAAACCGTTTTTGTTTTTGTCGTGGGCCGGGGGGAGGTAGTCCAAGGGAAGAGGGGAAAGTCCCCGACTTTCCCATCAAGCGGCGTGTGGAAAAGTGAAAATTTCACCCCCGGTTTCCCCCCTACAGGCGAAAACCCCCCCCCCGATTTTTCTAACACCCGCCCCCCGAGGGAAGCGGCCGGGGGAAAGCCTTTAACCCGGACGGCCCCGCACCCCCCCCGGGAAAGGCATACAACCGACGCAACCGGGCAGAAAGGCCCATTTTGTCAACCCAAATTAATTGGGCCCAGGTAACTCATAACCTCCCTATTTCCCGGGCCCATCACCCAGATACCCGGCCCCCCCTGGAGAAAAAGGGAAAGGAGTGATGATGTTGGAAAGGAGGGGTTTAAAAACGGGGGGGAAGGGTTTGGAGTGCTTGTTGCAGGGGAGGGCCGGCAAGTATGGAAAAAAAAAAAAAGTGAGAAAAGAAAAAAAAATATGATTAAGGCTGTGAAAAATTTAAAAAAGGTGAGTTTAAAAGTTGCAGGGGGCTTTCATTGAAAACGCACCCCCAACCCACCCAGAGTTCCCCTTGGTTTGGGGGAATACATTTATCCCCCCTCACGGGTCAAACCACAAAAAGGGTTTGGGGTTTTGGTTTTGGGGTTGGCCCTTGCAGATCAGGAATAATTTTTAAAATTGTGTGGTATGGGGGAAAATCCAACAACATTTTCAAACCCCAAAAATTTTATTTCGGTCCATTTTCCCCGCCGCTCGACCAGCTCTTTTTCCTTGTTTTCAAAAAAATTTTTCCTCTTTTGGGTTCTCCCAAACACCCAACATCTCTTACACCTTTTTTAAAGGGCCCTTTTGGGCCCAAATGAACGTTTTAAATAGGAAAGGGACACCCGAACACAAAATTTGGGCCCTCATTTCCCATAGCCCATCCAAAAATATAAATTTAAATTTTTTAATCTTGTGTATACATAGTCCCAAAAACAGCCCCCCCTTTTCCCCGAAGGCAACCCTTTTTTTACTATCTCAAAAACCCAAAGTAGTTAACATCACCCCCCGGGTTTTTTTTTGAAAAAAAGGGTTTTAGAAAGTTCACCCTCCAAGCTGCCCAGGTAACAACCACCCCCCAAAACTTCTATTTTGTCCTATTCTCGAGAGCCTAAAACCCAAATTTCAGAGACCGCTTTATCGTTGGGATATGGCGATTGTCATGTTTTTCGTCCCAAATTTACAAATCTAAATTTCAATTTTTTCCCCTTTGGCCCATTTATCCCCACTTCCCAGGCAGTTTTGCAGGCACGCACCCCCCCATCGGCCTGACCCCCGTAAAAAAAGGGAGTGTCGTAGCCCCCCCAAGGCTTTGGAAAATTTAATGTGTTTGGCGTTTTCCGGGCCCAACAGACTGTTTGAGGGGGGGGAAACCTCACCCAAAAGCATTTTGGGGGGGAAAGCTGGCTTGCCGGAGCAATTCAACGTCATGACCCAGTACATGAGAAACCCCTGGTTTCCTGGGGATGGGAAACCGATTTCCCATCTCCGTCTTGAGGCTAGAAAGGCCCCACTAAAAACGACAAGATCGTACCACAGGTCTCTTGCTCCCCCATTTGGGGAAGGGCCACATGGTGGGATAGGGAATTTCCTGGAAAAAAGTTAAAATTAGGTTATGATGGGGCCTCCATTTTTTCAATATTAGCGATTTTATACTAAAAATTTTAATTAAAAACGCAAAACCATGGGGAAGCAATATATGAAATTAGCTTACATTTTTTCCCTTTCCTCAAATTGGATGGCTTTTTAAAATTTCAAAATTATAAAATTGTTACCCTTATTTCAATACAAGTTACTATAAAAAACCACAACAAAAAAACCGTGGAAGAAACAAAATAAATTAATTATGTTATTTTTTTTTTATTTTTTTGGATATTGCCAAACCTTTTAATTTTGTGCAACTGGGCCTTTTTCCGGAGACGATGGGGGGGGAGTAAGGGATGACGCGGGGGGGGAAAGGGGGTGGGAAAAGCCCTGTGCGGTCAGAACCAGCCACAAAGCATATGGGGGGGTAAAGGTTCCCCCAAGTCGTGGTCGTCTCCGATCTGGTCAATTCACGTCCCGTGTTGTCATTTTTTCCTTTCGCCCGTCCGGGGAAGAAAGTCAAAAAGGGAAAGGGGGTTTCCCCCGACGACGGGACCCAAAGAGCTGCCATTAGTTTTTCAGGGGGTAAAAACTCCCCTTTCAGGGCCCAAAACCCCCGGAAGGTGTTCGATTTTGGGAAAATTGGGAAGGCCCGAAACCCTTAAAAACATAATTTATAAATAATTCCCTTTTTTTTAAATTTTTAACCAAAAAAGTCGATTTCAAAAAGGGATTTTGAGGGTAATTAAAAACCAATAGAAAAAAGGTTGAAAATTGTTGTTTTGTTTTGGTTTCTGTTTACAGAGGGTCCCCGCCCTTAACCTTTCCAAAAAACGGGAAAATTTTAAATAAGCCTGGATAAGGGAAATTCCCTTTTCAGGCCCCGAATCGCTCGGCCATGTAGATTGATAAACGGGCAATCCTTTGATCACTCCGAGCTTTCCCAGCGAGGGCCCCAAAACCTTAAATGTGTGCGAGTTTGGAAATTTGATGGCCCTGCAAGCCAGGGGAAATTTCAGCGATTTAAATTTTTCCCACTGCAACCGGGGGAAATCTCAAAAAATTGGGGGAAACTGCCACCAGGGGAAAATTTCTAAATTTAACGGATGGGCAGCCAGTAGAAAAGCCAAGGGTTCACAAAACCCCAGCCAAGGGAAAATCTCAACCCTCGTTAAAACGGGGCCAGAAAATTTTAAGAAAAATCAACCATCGCGCCCTGGGAATTTTCAATTCAAGATCACCAAGACTTGCTAAAAACAACAAAACCAGCTATAAATAAAAGCTAACCCCTGGCTGTGGGGATTTGAAAGAATTTAAACCCGAAGAGCCTGCAAAAAAAACAGGGTCTGCCTGGGACAAGAACAAAAAGACTAACTGCGAATATATCCGATAGGAAAAAAATGTTTTACGACTGTACTTTCAATTTTGTCGGCCCCCTTTTTATTAGTCGGCAAAAACCCAATAATTGATATATTTTTTCTTTCTGGAAGGAGGGAAATTGTTGCCTTTTTAAAGGGAAGCTTTCCGGGGGAAAGACAACGAAGAGCTAAAAAAAGGGCCTTTAATACGTAAGGGTGAAAACCTTTTTTGGGGGGACCATTTGTTTAAAACCCAGTGAAAGCTGGGAAAGGGCTCCAGAAATTTCAGTTGTGATACTTCAACAATTTTTAACCCCGGGAAAACAAAACCCACCCCCTTTCACCGGGTTTTTGTTCCCCCCAAAAAAAGGGACTCAAGTACCTGCTGCTGCTGATGTGACAAAAAAACCCACGTCCAGGCCATCGGCCACTCTTCTGGACTTTAAATTCAAACCGCAACATTCCCAAAATGTCTTTTTTTAAAAATTGATCTACAAAAAACCCGGCCCAACTGCCGACGAAAGATTTGGGCTGCAATTCTAGAAATATATTTCCCACTGCAAAAGCACAAAAGCTAACAACTTTCAATAAAAAATTTAAATTTTTCATTCCACCAGAAAAAAAAGGATGGGCCCTTTTGGACACTGCAAGGAAATGAAATTTTTTTAAAAAAGGTAACTAAAGAGCAAAAAAATATTTTAACAGTATGGTATAATGTTAATATAATACAACAAGGGGGCAGTGCAAAAGAGGGAAAAAGTAAAAGATAGAGCCCGTGTTTAAGAATGTTGATGGTTTAAAAAAAAAGTCAGTGGCAAAAGTTTTTGGGTTTGACCCAGAGAAGGGGCTTCTCCCCACCGCGAGCAGAAATTAAAATTTTTTAAGGGAAAATTTAACTGCTTTGAGAAAAGGGCACTGTTTCCCCCCCAAAACAAGAAAACCCACAAAGTGTCAAAAAACTTAGCACTTTCGGAAAAATCAACCCAAATGGATGTACAAAAAAAGAACCAAAAGAGCCCCCCAAAACACTGAGATAACGAACGCTTCCCGACAAGCCCCGGGCAGAAAATTTAAAAAACAAAAAGAATTATTCCAGTCCCGAACAGAACAGGGCAGCCGAGTTAAAAAACGCTGCCTTTGACATCCCAGAAAGACTTTCTTAAAAAAACCACCCAGCAGTAAAAAGAAGCTAACCCCCTTGCCCCTGGGAAAGGCCAGCAATAAACAGATGGGGAACCGGGGGACAAAATACGTCCGCCCGCCGGGGAAAAAGGAAACAACAAAACTCACTTTTCGAGCGCGACAAAAACAGCGGGGAGCGCGAGGCGAAAGGTGGCAGTTAAAAAGGGGGGAGGGGGCCCTGGTTATTGATTTGCAGTTAAGTGCGTTTAAGCTTTTCAAAAACGCGTTAAAGACGGGTAACAAAATGAGCTCTTTGGGAAGGGGTAATTCAAACAATAGTGAGGGGTATTCTGTATGTGTGGGGAGGGTTTATCGTAAGAAAAGTCGAACCTGGCAGTGGATTTCTTGTTTTTAGAGCCCCCATTAAGGGGGGGGGGGGGTTTAAGTAACATGGCAAAAAAAATTTGGGTTGGGCGAATTTCTACCCCATTAAGGATATGGAAGTGGGGAACCCTGTTTAAAAAAAATTTTTTGAAGCCCCAAATTTTTGGGAAATGAGAACGTAAAAATAAAGATTCTAAAAATTTAATTTTTTTTCCTTTTTTGAATTTGTTTACACCCGCAAGTACCCCCAAATTTTTATCAAAAAGACATTTTTAAAACCCCTTTTTAAAATGGTTTTTGTGGTGGCCCAAACTTGTCCCAATAATTTTGCCAATTTGGGGTTTTAAGCTTGTGTTTAAAAAATATTCAGATTCAATTTATTGGAAAATTTCTTAACGACTCATTTTAAGGGGGAATTGGCTAACGAGACGAGGAAAGGGAGTAAGGGGGGACGCGGGGGGACAAGGGAGGACAGGCCTTTTGTTTGGGCAGAAACCCGCCCAAGGCGTATGGGGGAAGGCCCGGGGGTCCCCCCCCGTCGTGGTCGTCTCCGTCGTTAAAAAATAGGGGGTCCCCTACCTTCAGGAAAAAAAGAGGGCCCCACACTACAAAGCAGGTTTTTTTGTTTTGAGTCGTAAAAAAGGCATTTACCTGGAAAAAGCAGGGTAGAAAAAAAAGCCCAAAAGAAAATTTCCAGTCTGGACAGAAAAGACAACCTTTTGAAATTAAAAAACAATTTTTAAAAGGGAAAAAACGGGCAGGGCACAACACCAAAAACTTGCCCGAAAAACCAAAAAAGCAGCAGTAAAACAAACTCACAATGACCCAAAAATAAACCCCAAAGGGCTGTAGGGGAAGGGAAAAAACGGGGGGCAATACCCAGATTTCAAACACTTTACTGACGAAAACAATACAGCAAAAAGGGGGTAAAAAACTTTCTTTCTTTCCAAAACAGATATTCCCCGGACGGTAACCACATCAAAAAAAAACACATTTTTTAGTAGTAAAAAGAAGAAAGTCCCCTTTTACTGTGGAGACCCAAAAAAACGAAAAGAAAAGAAGACAACACACGACCCCCCCGACAAGAACAAAATGAAAAAACTGCAAGAAATTTCCGTGTCTGTGTCCACTGTTTGCCTGGTAGATTTCAGGAAAAAAAGGGGCGGGGCGGCGAGGGGCAAAATCGTGTTGCACGTCAAGTGCAGGAAATTTACCAAAGTCGTATAAAAGCCGCTAGCACATAACTCCCCAAAAATGTACTCAAAAAGGTTTTTTGAGCTATAATTTAAAAGGGGAAAGGGGGTTCATCGGGGACGATACTATATTTTCCCCCAGATAAAAAATCTAGGGATTTCCGGGCGGGAAACAAACCAAATGGAAAACATAGGACTTTACCCCCACTCAAAAGGTAGATAGTATTTGTAGCACGCTAGAATTTATTGACCCCCCAGAGTTCGATTGAGGGGAACCCCCAAATTTGGGGGGATTTAAATTTAAGACATAAAAATTTTCCTCATTTCTTCTATAAAAACAAACAAAATTTATTACCACCCACAAGGGGATCCCGACTGAAAGAATGATCAAAACAATCAAACAAAAAAATTAGGCCTATATGGAATCATGAGGGTGGGGGCAAATACCTACCCCGCAGTTTTTTTTTAAATCCGATCGTCCCTCAGCAAAAAAAAAAATTTTTGTCAAACCGGTTTTTAGTATTTTTTTAGTTTTAGGGGGGCTTAACGGGAAAGATTATTCGCGCCTCCAAGATATTTTCATATCCCAGTTTTTTTACTGTTTGACAAAAAAATCCTACACCAAAAGTTAATTTTTTTGAAAACTATTTTACTATAGTCAAGTTTTTTGCTAAAGGTTTTTTTTGAAACTATGTACAGAAAAAACCCTTCCAAAAAAATTTAATTTTTAATTAGTCTTGATTATTTCACTTTTTCCAAAAAACTAAAAAATAATTTTCCCAAAAAATGAGGTTATTTTCCCGCCCCAAAAAAAATTCACAAAAAAAAAACTGTTTTTTTTAAAGGCCCTTCCGGGACATTCAGCAAACTTTTTAGGGGAAAGTTTCTTCGACTTTCAAAATTTTTCGGCCAGAGGGGGTTTCAAAAGCCCTTTAAAAAAAAATTTTAAAATAAAAAAAAAAGCCCCAAAACCCCAAAAACCCCAAAAAAAAAAAAAAAAAAAAAAAAAAAAAAAAAAAAAACCTTCCCCAAATCCTTCAATTCAAAAAGGTTTTTTTAATCGGGAAAACTTTCATTAAAAAATGGCCCCGGCCACAAAGATAACAAAAACCCCCCCAGACCCCCATTGGGTAAAAATTTAAAAATTTTATGTTCTTTTTACTTTTTTATGAGGAAAGGAACACGGTTCCCTTAAAAAAATTTTATAAAACCCCTTTACCCCCGGAAAGAGAAAAAACCCGATGGAAACCCCACAGTTCCCTGACTTTTTAATTCAAAAAAATTTTTAAATTTTTTTTTTTTCCCCCTAATTTTTTTTAAGACCGATGGGGCCCAAAAAAAGTTTTTTTCCATTGGAAAAACCCCTATAAAGTTTAAAACGGGAACCCCCAAAAGGGAAATTTTGTTTTTTATAAACAAACTTTTTAAAATAAGTTTGGGTTTCCCAGTTTTTTTGGGCGGCCCCCCTTTTATCAAAATTCCTGGAATTTCCCGTTTTTCCTTTAATGGAATTTTTTTTTTCAAAAATTCTTTGGGCCATATTTAATAATTGGAACGAGGCAAAAACGTTTAAATGGAAAAAAAACGGGGGGACAAGGGGTTCAAGGGGGGGCAGCCAACAAAAATGGGGAGGGCAGGAAAGGGAAACCCCACGGTGGGTTTCCCCCGTTTGTGTTATTTATTTGTCCTGGCATTTGTGATCAAGGCCCAAAAAAAAATTTTCCCCCCCCCGGGTGGATTTTTTTTTTAAATATTGCAATTAAAAATTTTCCTTTTTTTGTCTGGCCTTTAATTTTCCCAAAGGGGAAAAAAATAAGGGAGAAGAGGGAGGACAAAGGGCTGACAGGCCTGTGCCCGGTTAAAACCAAGCCCCAAAGCTAGGGGAAAGGGAGGGGCCCCAAAAGCTTTGGGGGACTCCCGTCTTGTTGGGGGGATATCGTTCCCTTTTTTTATGCCTTGCCTTTGAGGGGGAAAAAAGGGGAAGGGGGGCCCCGGGGCGGGGACCCCCCGGGGGGGGCCCCCTTTGCTTTGAAACCCAGTCCCCAAGGGGTTTGGGGGGAAGGGGCCCCCCCTTTGGGTTTTTGGCTCCCCGCAATCCCTGTACCATTCTGTGGTAAAACCAAGCGTCCGAAGAGGGGTTTAAAAAAATTGGGTTTACCCCGGCCGTTATTTCAAGGGGGTAAAAATTCCCCTTTAATTCCAAAAGGGCCAACCCCGAAAGGTTTTTGAGAGGAAGGGGAAGCCTTGAAGGGCTAACCCCTTAAACCCCTTTTAAGGGGGTGGATTTAATTTATTAATTCCCTTATTTTTAAACCCTTGTAATTTTTGGAGGGGGAAACCCCGGGAATAAAGGGATGGGGGGGGCGGGGTAACCCCCCGTGCTGGTGAAAAGCCAAAAACGCTTTTTAAAAAGGGGGTTTTCCCCTTTTTTTTCCGGTTGTATTATTTCCGGGTTTTTTCTTTTCCGCCCGGGGGGGGGAAAATGGGAAAAAAAGGGGTTGAAAAACGACCCAAGAGCCCCCTTGTTTCAGGGAGGGAAAAAAACCCTAATTACGGGAAAAAAACCGGGAAGGTTTTTAACGTTGGGAAAATTTTGGGAACCTTAAAAACCCGGCTGGGGGGCCCCCCCCCCCCAAAATCTTTCAAAAAAGGTGAACCAATTTATACACTTTTTAAAAAATTTTTAAATTTGGAGGCACCCGGTTAAAACCCCGGGGTTGGTTTGGGTTTTTGGAAAGGGCCTTTTTGGTTGGGGTTGGAACCCCCGTTCTGGGGAAAAAACAAATAAACCCGAAATTGGCCTATTTAAAAGGTTTTTCGGTTTTATTTTCCGCTGAGTTAAAATTTTAAAGGGTTTTTAATTTTGGGCCTGGGCCCGGAAAATTTAAAAGTTTTTTAAATTGGTACGTTTCGACCGGGCCAATTCGTTTATGAGGTTACGGGGGGTTTTTTGAAACCGAAAGTTTTTAAGGTGACGGGACCTTTTTACTTTGGGTAAGGTTCTGGTTCTTGGGGAAAAGAAAAAGTTTGCCTTTAAAGGGGGACTGGCGGTGCAAATAATTTAAAACGGTTTTCCAAGAAGGAAATTGAAGGGGGTTCAAATGAAAAGAAAAAGTTTGAAAAGGAAAATTTGAAGTTTTTGGGGGAGGAGAAAATTCGAGGGGTTTAAAAATTTTGAGGGTTGGGGAAAAGGGACCCTTTAAATTGAAAGATAAGTTTTCAATTTATTATTCCCGGGAAAACCTTGTATAATTTTGGCCTAAATACTGGAAGAGGTGTAAAGGGAACTTCTTTCCGCTTAAAAGTAACATGTTTCTAAAGGTTTTAAAAGGGGATGTCCCCCTTTCAATTTGGCCAAAAGTTTGATAGGGTTATAAATTTTTGAGCAAACCTGGGCAATTTAAAATTTTTTTGGGGTACTTTTTGGGGTGTTTTGTGGGCAAAAAAAACGAAAAAATTTTTAAAATTAACTTTTGGGAGGTTTTAAATTGGGAAATGTCGGCGGTTATTGGTTTTTAAATATTGGGTTAAAGGGGGTTAAGGTTTGGGCTGGCCTTCGATTTAAAACCGAATAAACATGTTGATTGAAAGGGACTTACTTTGGCTTAAACTTAAAAATCCGTTGTTGGGTGAACCGGTGGGGGTGGTTCTGGGTGAAAAAAAATTTTAACCCTTTGAGTACCCCCTTTTACGGGGGGTCCACTTTTTTTTTCCCGGTTTTTTGGGGAGGTTTTTTTTGGGGGGTTGGGAAAAATTTCTGGAAATTGGGGGAAAAAATACCTTCTTTTTAAAAATTTTTTACGAATTTTTTAACAATTTTTGTTATTTCAAAGGGGGTTTTCAAATTTCAAGGGGGCCCTTAACGCTTTCACCGGATGGGAAAAGTTATTCCGTTTTTAAAAAAAATTGGGGATTTTTTCTCAAAGTTTTTAACTTGTTTCCAAAAAGATAAAGGGGGTCGGAAAATTTTGAAAAATTATCTTACTTCCGTTTTTTGGGGAACCCCCCCACCAAAATTCCTTTGTTTTTTTTTGAAACCTTTCCCCCGAAATACCGGGAAAGGTTTAAAAGGCAGAAGACAAGAAAGGGGGAAAAAAACCCTCCCCTAAACCCTTTTTGGTTTGGAAAAGGGGTAATTCCCCCCAACCCAGTGATTTGGGCCATTTAAAGGCCCCGGTAAAAATTTGGGCGAAAAAAATTTTAAATCAATAAATTTTGAAAAGGCCGGGGGCCCCGGGGGGATTTTGGGGGGGAAAAAACCGGCCCCGGAAAAAAATTAGGCCCCAAAATTAGAAGGCAACAGGGAAAAACCCCTTTTTGGGGGTTTCCGCAAAGGCCCCAAAGGTGGGGGGAAATTTTTTTGGGGGTATAAAATTTTATTTTTTTTTTTTTTTTTTTTTTTTTTTTTTTTTTTTTTTTTTTTTTTTTTTTTTTTTTTTTTTTTTTTTTTTTTTTTTTTTTTTTTTTTTTTTTAAAAAAAAAAAAAAAAAAAAAAAAAAAAAAAAAAAAAAAAAAAAAAAAAAAAAAAAAAAAAAAAAAAAAAAAAAAAAAAAAAAAAAAAAATTCCCCCCGGAAAAAAATTTCTAGGATTTTTCCCCAAATAAAGGGGCAAAAAAGTTGGAAAGGGCCTTTTATCCCGCCCCCCCCCTCCCCTTAAAAAAATTAAGGGCTCCCCTTCAGAAAAAATCCAAATTCCATTGCCAAAAAAAATAAGACAGGACAGTAACTATTGACTATTCGAAACTATTCTTGTTTACTTCAAGACACAAAGTGGGAGTTGTTGACAAGAGGTGTGGTGATTAAAATGTTATAAACATTTGATAAACCTTGTACTTTGGTAGGGATACCTACTTTGTTTGATAAACCTTGATTGTTGTTATGTTTTGGATGTGTTTTTGGTTGTCGTTGGTAACCCCCAAGATGTCTGGCTTGAAATAGCAAATAAACTGACTTGCTATTATAAAAGTGTTTTACGTTTGATTTATCGACTGTAGTTATTGTATTCAAAGGGTTTTTACACACTCCAAGGGTTCATACTTTGCCTCGATGGCAGTTGAATGTCGCTCACTTGCAACAACAAAAACGTGGGTTAGTTGTTGCTTTGAGTTAGTCAACTTGTTTCTAAACAGATAGTGGATCTGTTCGTAGTTATTTTATTTTGATCAAATCCATTAATCTTCTCGTTTTCCTGTTGTGCTTTGAACTCCTTGACCCGACAATGCAAGCCTCGGTCGTCGTCGGGGAACCCTTTCCCTTTGACTACCTCCCGACGGCGACAATGACAACACGGACGCATGGTGACACAGACGGAGACGACCACGACGTGGGGAACCCTGCCCTCCCCATACGCTTGTGGCTGGTTCTGACCAGCACAGGCCTGTCCACCCCTTGCCCCCCGCGTCATCCCTTACGTCCCTCCCTTCGTCACGATTAGCCAAGTTGCATAAATATGAGACGTTAAGCAATATCTAATCAATCAATCTCTCTGAAGGCTCGCTGACCACCAGGGGCGGATTGGGGAAGAAAACCGGCCCGGGCAATCTGTTGTGAGCGGCCCAAAATTATGAGCGGAAAACCGCGGGGTCTGGGGCGGATCCCCAGCCACCAGAGGTCTTTTTGCCGAAGGTGAATTTTTTTTTTGGACATATTATTAGTTAGTTCCCGATTTCTAGGTTCAAAAAAGACATTTTGAGGGCCTTATCCCGCCCCTCCCTAATTATGACTCATTCAGACTCATTCATTGCAAACAGAGACAATTTCAAGGGCAATGCAAAAACCAGGTGTGGGCAAAACACCAAACCTGAACACCGACCAAAAATAAACTGCACAACCTGTGCGGACGGAGTAGACGGAGAACAACACAGATCACAAATAACTGAGTAGCAATAAAACCTTTCAGTCTCGACAGAACAGACATTCTCTTAAAGATAACAGACGTCTAACTGAACATATTCAGCAGAAACAGAAGCCAAAGCCATGTGCTGTGAAGGCCGAACAAGAGCGGAACTAAGAGCGTAAAAAGCACAGCATATAAACCGTGTCAAGGCTCTAATCTCACATTGAACAGAACCTGGCACTTCCTGACCATCAATTCTTTAGGCTGCACGGACGGAACATACGGAGCATAACACTGAGACGACGAGCGCTTCTCTGACAAGCAGGACAGATAAAAAGAGAACTAAACCTTCTAGTCTGGACAGAACAGACAACCTCCTGAACTGACAAACATTAAACAGAATTATGTATGAGAACGAGGACACAGCAAAGACTAAAGACTTAGAACAAGCAACACATACAGCAGCAACAGAAGCTAACTCTGTGTACTGAGGAGGCCCAATGAGACCAGAGCGAAGAGCGCGGACAAAACACGTCCGCCTGGGACAAGAACAACAGACCGACTGCGAGGCGAGGCTCTCTGCACTGCTGTGCTGTGTGCTTGCAGGCGGTAATCAAAAGGTGCGGGGCGGCGAGGTCATATCGAAGTTGCACGCAAGGTGCATTGGCGTTATTTAAATCGTATTGATGACAGTGGCACCTATGCTTTTAGGTGTGTAATCGATTGGTTGAGAGTAATATATGAAGATAGGTTTTGAGGTTCATCGTGACGATACTTTATTGTTGCAGATATCACATTTCCAGGGAATTTTCTTTTATTGTGGACCAACTGTAACATGGTACATTTCACTTCAAAAGCAATACTTGTAAATAGACACAGTGGCCATGAATCGATTTTTAATTATTTATTTAGCGTCTATCCTATTCAGTTAAACAACTGATTTACAACGGAGGACAACAAAATAAATCTAATTACTGCATTGCATTGCATGCACAAAACACAACAATTTTGATAACAAAAAAAAGGATATTAAATGCAATTAATTAATGTATCACATACAAAAAAAGGATCACCAGTTGGCCTTGCCTTGTCTGCATTGCTGTATGTTAGCACACAAAATTTGGTTTGTATAGGTAACTTTTTTTCAGGATGATATCCATAATGATCAATTCCACCTACAGCAGTGTTTCCAAACGCCAAGTTTTGTTGGTGTTTTTGTTATGGTTATTATTACAGCGTGATAACATTAATTTGTCTTTTTGAGCTTACTAGTTGTGATGTGTTAAATAATATTATATACAATAATAATTACTTGTATTTTTTTATTTTCCACACGTGACGCTCTAAGCTCACTGTTTATTACACAAAATGTTAAATGTTGAATTTCTCACCATATATATCATGTACTTTATAATGATAAACGCCATATTTTGGATTTTGGAAACTTCTTGAACATGATCACAAATGGGAAACCATTCCCAACCCAAACACGCCTAAAGAAGTCGTTATGGTTAATGGGACAAGTCTGCCATTCACTCTGGATACCGGTGCCTCAGTCAACATCGTAAGTTCAGAAACGCTAAGAAAATCGGCCATTGATCACAAACTCAGTCAAACTCGCACAAACATATACTCTTACGGTGCAAAAAAATCGCTACCAATCGTAGGCTGTTTTGAAGCATCCTTTATCAAAGGTGCCGTCTCGACACATGCCACAATAAACGTAATCGAAGGGACAGCAGACTCACTTTTAAGCTACGAATCGGCATCGCAACTAGGCCTGATTCAAATTACTGCCAATCTAACCACAGCTCCAGATATCGACAATCCTTTGCAAGCATACAAATCGCAGTATCCTGCTTTATTCACTGGAGTAGGAAAACTAAAAAATCATCAGGTACACTTACACATTGATCCATCTGTACCACCGGTAGCGCAGCGTCACAGAAGAATACCGTTTCACATCCAAAAAGCAGTGGAAGCTGAAGTTAATCGCCTAGAGCAATTGGACATAATCAAACCAGCCACAGGTGCAACACCGTGGGTGTCACCAATAGTTCCAGTTCCAAAGCCTCACGATCCAACCGTAATTCGACTCTGCGTTGATATGCGCCAAGCGAATGTCGCCATTAAGCGGGAACGCCATGTTACGCCCACCATCGACGACATCATCACTACACTCAATGGGGCAACCGTGTTCAGTAAAATAGACCTAAACGATGGATACCATCAACTCGAACTAGACGAGGAATCGCGAATCATAACAACATCTTCCACACACGTCGGGCTCAAGAGATACAAACGATAAAATTTTGGGATCAACTCGGCTGCGGAAACTTTTCAAAACACCGTACGACAAGTCTTGAATGGAATTCCGGGCGTCCTAAATATCAGCGATGACGTACTAGTCTACGGCAAGACAAAAGAGGAGCATGATCGTGCTCTTCACGCCACTCTTCAGAGACTTCAAGATTCCAATCTTACAGTCAATCCCAAGAAATGCTTCTTCAACAAATCCGAACTAATCTTCTTTGGTTATAAATTCTCAGCGGCCGGAGTGGAAATCGATCCTGAGAAAATTAAAGCAGTGGTTGACGCTAGTCCTCCAGCGTCGGTCACCGAAGTCAGAAGCTTCTTGGGGATGGTACAATTCTGTGCAAAATTCCTGCCAAATCTCGCAGATTTAACAGCCCCTCTCAGGAACCTAACTCGAGCCAATGTACCTTGGTCATGGACATCCAAACATCAAGAGGTATTTGACACACTTAAAGCACTCATAACAAAAACTTCAACTCTTGCTTACTTCATCATCAACAAAGAAATCCATCTGACTGTGGATTGATTTGATTGGATATTGCTTAACGTCTCATATTTATGCAACTTGGCTAATCGAGACGAAGGGAGGGACGTAAGGGATGACGCGGGGGGACAAGGGGTGGAAAGCCTGTGCTGGTCAGAACCAGCCACAAGCATATGGGGAGGGCAGGGGTTCCCCCACGTCGTGGTCGTCTCCGTCTGTGTCATCCGTCCGTGTTGTCATTGTCGTCGCCGTCGGGGAGGTAGTAAAAGGGAAGGGGAAAGTTCCCCGACGACGACCCAGAGCTCGCACATTGGTTTCAGGGAGATAAACTCCCCTAATCACGGGCCAAACCACGAGAAGGTTGCGAGTTGGAATTTGATGGCCCCTGACTGTGGACGCAGGTCCGAAAGGTCTGGGTGCCATTCTGTCACAACAATCATCCAACGGAAAACAAGAAATCGTAGCCTTCGCTAGCAGAGCCTTGACGCCGGTAGAAGAACGGTATAGCCAGGTCGAACGAGAACTAGTCGCAGCTGTATGGGGAATAGAACCCTTCCATCTCTACCCGTATGGCTCAACATT
>JAMZAV010004052.1:0-49701 GCA_024449915.1 Sweltsa coloradensis
ACCCATAGTTCGGTCGTATTGTGTGTCAAGGCGCTTCTGGGATTTTATAACATTATGTGTCACGACCCATACAGTATCGGTCGTGACACAGAATATTCTGTGTCAAGGCGATTCTGTGTAACGGCGCTTCTGTGTCAAGACCCATTATGGTATTTCTGTGTCACGACCCATCCGGAAACACTTTGAAATTTTTCAGTTGAGCTTTCTGTGTCAAGGCGCTTCTGTGTCACGGCGATTCTGTGTCAAGGCCCCGACCCTAGTATTGCGATAAAACAGTTAGCCTAAAAGAGGTTCCAAGTCCAACGAAAGAATGCATATAGCTCGAAATTGTTTTCCCAACATAACAACTTTGTCAACTCTTCTCACGCTAGCTCAGCGTGGATCTAGCACACGGAGGAACTCCGAGATGCAGCACAGATATGTAATTTAAATTTTGCTTGTGTTTGTAAAAGATATTTGTAATAATTGATACACAAAGGCGACATTCCTTTTACCGCGCATTCATTCTACTTCCATCTGCATCTGCATTCTTTTGTCGGAGCTAGTATACTATATTCTCCATTGAAACGTGTAAGTGCACTTTCACACTTGTTTTGGCAAAAGGGGGTCCCCCTTGGATACGCCACTGGTCCGAATTGAGTTCGAGTTTAGTAAAATGTTCTCGAGTTCAAATCGAGTTTATTTCCAAATGGAGAAAAAAATATATTCCCATTTCAATCTTAAAAGACTAGTACAAAGAATACAGAGTAATACAAATACTTCAAGTTTTAAGGCCTAGGCCTATCGTATGGGTCAATTTTTGATTGTTTTGATGACCTAGGATACAACTAGTCTTGGTTTTGGAGGTTGCCCATTGTTAGGTACCCTGAAATTTCGTTAATGACTTTTTTCACTAAATGATGCTAAATATGACTCTTTTATTATGAAGTAACAAAATAAGGCAACAATCACGTTTTTATGCTAAATTAGAGCATAATTGGGAATTTTTCTCAATTTCTGTAAGTTTTAGCTCCAAAATATGCAATCATTTTGAAAATTGGTTATTGAAATCAAATTTTCTGATTTAATGTAGGCTCTATAGTTACCATGACAGTTGAAAATATTATTGTCGAACACGCCTAGCTTATTCAAATTAAGCTACCGGGGTAACTTTATACGGTAGTTTTAGTAGAGATTTGTGGGCGCTGCCATCTTGGCTGTGACGTCACGGAAGTGCTGCTAGAAACTCGTTTCCACCATGCAGCACATGTTAGCACAGCACCTTCATGGCGCCAACAAAAACAACCGTATATGACCTAAATATTTCTTTGTGTGTAACTAATGTGTTGATTTTGCTGAAGGGTAGTGATTGCAGTGCTATTTTTATGACAAAATGTTGCCTTTACCATGAGTTTATTTACTGAAAAATGAAGATTTTTTGTAGCGAAATAAGAACTTTTTATTTGCTATTTCTTCTTTCCCTACCTATTGTACAGACCTAGGGTTTAGTGCTGGGGCATTTTGGTAAGGCAATGTAAGTTTGTAGACATAGCTAGGGCCCAAGATCGGTAAAATATAGTACGTACTAATTTTGTCCAGAGCCTAGACCTATTACCCTGGCAACCACTACCTGTTGCCAGTGGCACTGTCACCCTGTGTGTTGTTTGATTGTTTACCTGCATTGTGACAAGTGTTCATCTTATGAATATTTCAAAATTGTATGCCATGCTTGGCCTATGCTTTAGAGAAGAAATTACGCCTAAGCCTAGTCTGCCGCATATTTTTACGAATCATCTGGATCATTTAATTCATTTTACTTTAGTAGCAAACAGGTAGTAAACTAGCAGTGTCAACAATATCATATAACATAGGCCTACATATAACATACATACACGGTAGACGTGAATGATTTCACAAAAAACTGACAGCCAATCAACGCCCGCATGTGACGTCATGGCTAGTTCCAATTGGATCTCGCAAAGTTCAGCCCGCTAATTATTAGACCAGGAGCTAATTCCTGTAGGAGCGATATTAACGAAATTGGTTCACCCCACTTAACATCTCAAATCTGACTTGACCACGTGTTAGTATGCACCTTATGAAACAGCCCCAGGTAGTTCGTCACTTCGAATTGTGGTATACGTTTTTTTTTAGAGGCCATTTTGTTTTTGAATGTGCAATCATTGAAACACTTACTCTCTACTGTCTTAAAAAGTACATAACTCGGGACTCGGTTAACCGATTTTATTTTTTAAAACACCGATTTGTAGGTGACTGTATGCTTTCCATATTATATACAATCAATTTTTAATAAACATATGATTTCATTGTTAAAAATTGCAGACACGGCAAAAATAGTGTAAATAATTTCACTAAAATGTGATTCAAGCATAGATTCGACACATTTTTTTGGTTGCTAGCAAGATGTTTTTATACTTGATTATGATTTAAAAATTAATTCATGAACTAAACTAATAAAATGTTTAGATTTTTTGGAGGTGTAGATGATACGCGTTGCAGGATGAGCATTTTTAGTAGATTGAGCGCTATTTAACTAGGTTTTTAATCCAACTTCATTTCGTCATTGTTAGCATAGAATTATATTTTGAAAGTAATTTCAACCAACAATACAAGCAAATGGTAAAATATAATGATACTCACAATGTATTTCGAAGATATTTTTCATAATAGTTAATTTTACAGGATTTTCAGTTTCAAAAGTGGAAAAAGTGGAAAAGTGCTCTTTTCACGTGATAAATTTATTTGGTTGCACTTAAATTCTTTGAAAGTCTAATATTAGAGATTTTAAAGGTTCTCTGAAAATTTCATCTAATTCGTAGCAGTCGTTTGTCCCGGAAAGCGAAAAACGAACTATAAAGTGTACAAATAATAGAAAAATATCTTAAAATTGATATTTGATGACACATCTTTACTTGTTTTGCAATAAATTACCTGTCATGTTGTAATATTTATATATTGTACTTTAAAGTGGTTTGACTATGATAGTATTGTATGATTATCAGACCTGGGTAGTAACGTAACGGAAGTAACGCGTTACTGTAACGAAATTACTTTTTTCAGTAACGAGCCAGTAATTTAATTACAATTTTCTCAAAGTAACGAAAGAGTAATTTCACTACTTTTATCATTGTAATTTGGCGTTAGTAATGCGTTACTTTTGCCGCGCGGCCCGTGCCTTTGTGTATCAAAATCAGTCACTGGGCCAGTGCGCCTGCTGCCTTTCTACGTATCGCCCGCTTGAACAATGTGCATGTGCATGCAGCATTTTCGACATTTCGTAGGTCTGATCGAGAGATTTCTAGTCCCGAGTTTTTATTTCAGAACCTAGCCATGTTTACTTTTGGTACTTCCGCCTATGACGAGCGCCGTTGACGACGTAATTATTTACTTGACATCAAACATTCAAGTCTGTGTCAAATAAATCAATAGTCCATCTGTTACACTTGTAGTGTAGTTACAACATTTCGCCGATAGATGTCACCCGCGTAATCAATAATTTACTATAAATCTATACGTCGATATCTACAATTTCTCTGTGATAGGCCTCCGCTGGTTTTGAAGTGTGGGCGTGGATAACACCCTGTTTGAGACCCGCCATCGGTAGACAAAGCACATGCGTCATACTCGTCCGCACATTTTAAATTAAAAAGTAATTTTTGAAAGTAATTTCACTACTTTTTTTCATAAAAAGTAACGTAATTTCATTACTTTCTTGGAAAAGTAACTTAACAGTAATTTAGTTACATTTTGGCTGAAGTAATGAGTAATGTAATTTCATTACTTTTCAAAAGTAACTTACCCAGGTCTGATGATTATCTCGCAAAAAATTCCATTGTTTGGCCAATTGGAACCGTTGTTCCAAGGATAGAGGCGGCTTTAAGCCTAACAATCGCGCAAATCTAGAAGAAAGCATACGAATTAGATAGAAGAAATAGATGGCCCCAAGTTGCGATCCTGTAACTTTCTTATTAATTGGATTAATTAAATTAATTAATAAATTAACCAAAACATACATTGAATTAAGAGACTACACTGTCGACATTGGTATCAAATAAAGCCCATTGAACAAGAATAAATATCCGAAAAAGTATTTGAGCTAGCTAATTGATTAATTTCCCAATTAATTACACTTAAAAAAAATCTTCTTAAGTCCTATTGTGTAATTATGTATACCTAAATGTCTACCGATTGGCCTAAGATGTTCCCACTTTAATAACATCATGCCAATAATTTCGAAATGTTATGTGCCAAAGCGAAATAATTATTGTAACTGATAGATTAATAGATGAGTGAAGTTGAATAACAATTAGCCTTCAAAAGTTTGTTAATAACTAGGAGAATGGTGTGAAATCATTTAAAGAAAATAATAAATAGTTTGGAATTATCCGCTCTTTCACTAAAACATAAATTAGAAAAAATCGAACTGTTACTTTGGGTCCCTGTTAAGTTCCACTGCATTGTTAAAAAAGAGTTATCTTGTATAAGAAGTCTAAGTTTACTTGCTGTTTCCTAGCAGCAATACAATGATGGGAAAATGTAACTATTATTATTAAATAAACAAATAAAATAAATAAATTGTATTTAGAGTCTACCCACTCAGTTATATAACTGCAATTTTCAGTGGGGGACAGTAAATCAAAGCGACCAAGCCAACCTGGTAGGCCCCGACGCAATCGACGATCGATTATTATTATTATTATTATTATTATTATTATTATTATTATTATTATTATTATTATTATTATTATTATTATTATTATTATTATTATTATAATATAAGTTTTTTAAGCATAAGCCCGCTTTAAGGACATAGTTATTGATTCATAGCAGTTGTCAAAAAAGTTTGTCCCGACTGGGGTTCGAACCCAGAACCTCCGGCTTTAGCTCTACCAACTAAGCTACCGGGACCACAGAATAAACCTTTACGAAACTGCTATTTGTTGTGACTGTTGACTTTCATGACATATGCCATATGACATTTTTGTTCTGTGGTCCCGGTAGCTTAATTGGTAGAGCTATGGCACGTTAAGCCGAAGGTTCTGAGTTCGAACCCCAGTCGGGACAAACTTTTTCGATAACTGCTATGAATAAAAAACTATTTCCTTAAAGCGGGCTTATGCTTAAAAAACTTATATTATTAATAATAATAATGATAATAATAATAATAACAACAATAATAATAATAATAATAATAATAATAATAATAATAATAATAATAATCGATCGTCGATTGCGTCGGGGCCTACCAGGTTGGCTTGGTCGCTTTGATTTACTGTCCCCCACTGAAAATTGCAGTTATATAACTGGGTGGGTAGACTCTTAATACAATTTATTTATTTTATTTGTTTATTTAATAATAATAGTTACATTTTCCCATCATTGTATTGCTGCTAGGAAACAGCAAGTAAACTTAGACTTCTTATACAAGATAACTCTTTTTAACAATGCAGTGGAACTTAACAGGGACCCAAAGTAACAGTTCGATTTTATCTAATTTATGTTTTAGTGAAAGAGCGGATAATTCCAAACTATTTATTATTTTCTTTAAATGATTTCACACCATTCTCCTAGTTATTAACAAACTTTTGAAGGCTAATTGTTATTCAACTTCACTCATCTATTAATCTATCAGTTACAATAATTTCGCTTAGGCACATAACATTTCGAAATTATTGGCATGATGTTATTAAAGTGGGAACATCTTAGGCCAATCGGTAGACATTTAGGTATACATAATTACACAATAGGACTTAAGAAGATTTTTTTTTAAAGTGTAATTAATTGGGAAATTAATCAATTAGCTAGCTCAAATACTTTTTCGGATATTTATTCTTGTTCAATGGGCTTTATTTGATACCAATGTCGACAGTGTAGTCTCTTAATTCAATGTATGTTTTGGTTAATTTATTAATTAATTTAATTAATCCAATTAATAAGAAAGTTACAGGATCGCAACTTGGGGCCATCTATTTCTTCTATCTAATTCGTATGCTTTCTTCTAGATTTGCGCGATTGTTAGGCTTAAAGCCGCCTCTATCCTTGGAACAACGGTTCCAATTGGCCAAACAATGGAACATTTTTGCGAGATAATCATACAATACTATCATAGTCAAACCACTTTAAAGTACAATATATAAATATTACAACATGACAGGTAATTTATTGCAAAACAAGTAAAGATGTGTCATCAAATATCAATTTTAAGATATTTTTCTATTATTTGTACACTTTATAGTTCGTTTTTTCGCTTTCCGGGACAAACGACTGCTACGAATTAGATGAAATTTTCAGAGAACCTTTAAAATCTCTAATATTAGACTTTCAAAGAATTTAAGTGCAACCAAATAAATTTATCACGTGAAAAGAGCACTTTTCCACTTTTTCCACTTTTGAAACTGAAAATCCTGTAAAATTAACTATTATGAAAAATATCTTCGAAATACATTGTTAGTATCATTATATTTTACCATTTGCTTGTATTGTTGGTTGAAATTA
The DNA here is from genome assembly GCA_024449915.1 of Sweltsa coloradensis. Classification (NCBI taxonomy): domain Eukaryota; kingdom Metazoa; phylum Arthropoda; class Insecta; order Plecoptera; family Chloroperlidae; genus Sweltsa; species Sweltsa coloradensis. The sequence continues at coordinate 6,496 of JAMZAV010004052.1, forward strand.
CTTTCAAAATATAATTCTATGCTAACAATGACGAAATGAAGTTGGATTAAAAACCTAGTTAAATAGCGCTCAATCTACTAAAAATGCTCATCCTGCAACGCGTATCATCTAAACCTCCAAAAAATCTATACATTTTATTAGTTTAGTTCATGAATATATTTTTTAAATCATAATCAAGTATAAAAACATCTTGCTAGCAACCAAAAAAATGTGTCGAATCTATGCTTGAATCACATTTTAGTGAAATTATTTACACTATTTTTGCCGTGTCTGCAATTTTTAACAATGAAATCATATGTTTATTAAAAATTGATTGTATATAATATGGAAAGCATACAGTCACCTACAAATCGGTGTTATAAAAAAATAAATCGGTTAACCGAGTTCCGAGTTATGTACTTTTTAAGACAGTAGAGAGTAAGTGTTTCAATGATTGCACATTCAAAAACAAAATGGCCTCTAAAAAAAAACTTATACCACAATTCGAAGTGACGAACTACCTGGGGCTGTTTCAAAAGGTGCATACTAACACGTGGTCAAGTCAGATTTGAGATGTTAAGTGGGGTGAACGAAAAAAAAAAACACAGGGTCTGGCTCCTGGTTTATATAACGAGTTTCACGTTACAAGGAGTTCATCTATGACCTATCAATATCATGTATCACGAATTTGCTGCGTGTGCTGCTATCTAACGGAGGAATACTAGGAAAACGCTTAAGTCCCGCCGCGTTGTTGGATGAGCGTAATTGGTGCATTGAGCTGCCATGTGTTATGTGAATTTTCTGTTCTGTGAAAAAATCATTACTAAGTTGATGATTTTTTTTAAAATAATTTAAAATAAATAAAAAATAAACTTTAATTTTTAATTTTTTTAATTAATCGTAATTTAAAAAAAGAAAAAAATCGTAAAATTTCGATTTCCATAAGAAATAATTATTCGATTGTGCTCAAATTTTACACGAATATATGAATTCATAAAATTAAGGTTCTGTGAAAAAATCATTACAATCGGATAAAGAATGTAGGTGTTATTTGTCAAAGAATTGTTTTAAAAAAGAAAAACCCCGTAAAATTGCGATTTTTATGAGAAATAATTATTTGATTGCGCTTAAATTTTCCACGAATATATAAATTCATAAAATAAAGGTTCTGTGAAAAAATCATTACAATCGGACAAAGCTTGTAGGTATTATAAATCGAAGAAATTTTTTAAAAATCGAAAAAAATCGTAAAATTGCGATTTTTATGGGAATTTTTTTTCGATTGTGCTCAAAAACGTGGCAGTTCTAAGTTTAGAGATTTCGAAGGTCTCAATAAAATTTCATCGCAATCGGAGTATCGGTTTAGCCGGAATCGTGCTAACAAACAGACAAAAATACAAAAAAAAAAAAGAAGAAAAAAAAAAAAACATTCCGGATTTTTTTCTCCAGTGTAGTGAAATGGAATCTTCGCTTCGCTCGCTACGCTCATCCAAAAATAACTTTTCACGGGTCGGAAAATGAAAATGCTGTTTTTACCAACACTCGAAAATTTGAGTTCAAAATAAATGAAACTCAAATTTGTTCTTTCTCGGCTGGCACTCAAAAATTCGTGTACCCATGCAGCCCTATTTTTATAACTTTCGGGTATTTTTTTAAGTATTTTAAGGCAGTGGAATAATTTACCATAAAAACTACATCAAAACACTTTGATGAGTGGGCAATATATAAAAAAAAATCAATAGCTTTGTTTGTTTGTCCTGTTTCAATTACACCAGGTACAAGTTTGTCACGAAAACCCGTTTTTCTGTCCTGGTGTAAATGTACCTGTCACAACCCAGAAACGTTTCTTTGGCCTGTTGTAAGTTACCACTACTGCGACTGGAGTAAGAATTTTATACCTGCTATTTTAGCAGGAGTGGGTGTAAAGCGACAAAATATTGCGCCATTTTTAAAGTTTGTAGTGGCTTGGTTGGTGTAGTGAGAAGCTAAGAAAGAAGCTAGAAGTTAAAATGGAAAAAGCCGGGCCGAGCAATATCTTTCCCAATGATTATATGAATCTTCACGGCCTTTCTTAAAAGGGACAATGCCAATTAATCAACCGTTAAGCAAAAACCTTAACCCAGGGCCGACATAACCTAAAACTAGGAGAGGTCTGCTTGACGAAGACGTTTAGCAATATTATGCACAACAATGTACTAGAAACCTATTATCTAGGCCAAAATATTAAAAAATATAGTTAGGCCCAAAGCCTATTAGCCTATCATCGTGTGGTATAGGCTCTAGGCCTTCGTTGCCTTGTCAAATGTCAAAACTGGGTGCAAATATGTTTGTTTGTCCTAGTGGGCGTAACGTGTACTTATTACTCCTATTTCCGGTTTTATGACGTACATCCGGACGATTCCAGGAGTAAATATGTGAACCTGGTACAGGACAAACAAACAAAGCTATTGAATTTTTTTTTTTTTTTATCTTTTTTTTCAAAAATTTGTTCTAAATGTTTCATGGGGCTGTACTTGCAGTATAGTGTGCACAACACCCTTGTCGGATCCAGTCCGACAAATGACTGATAAAGGTTTTTTAATCACTCGGTAAATTGGGTTGGTAATTTTACGGTAATTTACCGACTCGTATTGCTAGCATATTTTATACTGGTTACCTAATCAGTAATCACTGAAGGTATTCTTTATACTATTCATTAACGTCATTTGTTCGTCTTCAACAATCTTTCATGTACGGGAATATGGCCGCTATGTATTGAGAAGGCAATCTCTGATGTACGGCAATATGTCAGCCAACAATGTTCATGATGTCATGTGCATACAAAGAATTAGTCAACTCTCAAATGTGTGTATTTTATCACGTTTTCTTTCTTTGTAGTTTTTGGACCTTTGGTTCGGCTGAGCCCACCACCGAGTGACAAGGATTACTTCTTCAACCTCGACTTTTCTGAAGGCATCTGCGACTTATTTGACGTTCCAGTGCTGTAAATATACAACTGTACAGTTCCGTTCTAAGGAAGTTTTTTTTTGTTTTCTTAATGTTCTTTCAAACATTCATTTCCTGTGTATCATAATTGACATCATCAGTGCTGAAAGTGGCTTATGTTTGTTCCACATTTGTCACATGTGATAGTTACCCTTATACAGTACCTAATACATAACAAAATAAAATTCCACTTTTATCCAGCCACTGGTGATGTAATTTAGGTAGAATATAATGTAAGTAATTATTTATTCCATTGTTGATATTTTTTAACAACAACCATTAAAATGCTGTATTTGTAAGATTCTTCTCTATTTTTCAAAATTGTAATACCAATGTATACTGTACATTAAAACAATACCACCAATTAATTTAAAACAATAATAACACTGTCTTATCATTTTTTTAAAATTTCCTTTAGACAGCACAATTTAGTGAATTTACATGTCAAACATTGTAGGTGCCGTAATTTGTCCAATTTGAGGTTTAAAACTCAACGATTGGGGCTTTAAAGGTGCTAGAGGCAATTAATTTTTTTCCCTCCCCCCCCCTCCCTTGCCCCAAAACCTTTCTACATAAGCCTACATAATATACTATAGCTCCAACGAAAGAATGCAGATGCTTTGTAGTGGTGGGGGTAGTATAAATGCGCTGTAAAAGGAATGTCACCTTAGGGATGAGTCGTTCAAACGTGCATGTAGAGTTTAAACGTTTAGTGAGTTTTTTTATATATATAACATGTAAACGTGGTAGTAATTTTTTTTTTTTTTTATGTAATGAAATGTTATTTTATCACTTTTGGAGCACACACAAAAATTAGATTGATAATTTTCTAAAAGTATTTAATTTTGGTAGAGGTGCCGGGTCCCAGGCTGTATTAAGGCATCTTGTCTGTTACACATGGTGGAAGTACCGGGTCACTAAATGCGAGTGTGAGAATAAAACTGTTGTTAATTATTGGTCGGCCGGTCATAAGTACAAAATTACAATTTTGTTGTAAAACCTATGCCTCTGCCTTACTAAAAAAAAAAAGTTTTTTTAGAAAATAGGGCTTTAAAACATTTTTAAAATGCAAAAATTTCAAGGGGTTAAACGTTTTTTATACTAAACGCTTTTCCCATCCCTACTTTGAGTTTGTGTATGAAAGAGAAATATATCTTTTACCAACACAAGCAACAATATCTGTGCTAGATCACAGAGTTCCTCCGTGTGCTAGATCAACGCTGAGCTAGCGTGAATAGAGTTGACAAAGTTGTTATGTTGGGAAAACAATTTCAATTTATCTGCATTCTTTTGTTGGAACCACTGTAACAATCATTGTATAGTAGTACATGGAAATCAATCCAAAAATTTTAAAATCCATGTCAGCAGGTTATCGAAGCCCGGTCTCCAATTGCCGGTCGGGTGCTTTACCCCTAAGCTACGGAGGTGGTTACCTTAGTGACATCTGGGTTGTATCATACGATTTTAAATTACTAGTAGTAGTATGTAGGTATAATCATACCTCCTACTATTTTCTTGCAAAAGGTATTTTGTATTTTTAAATTTGCAGACATTTTGAGAAAAATATTGAAACTACAGTATTTTTTAATACCTCTTATGAAAAATGCCCCCCCCCGTTCCCCTCAAACTTGCTGCTATATGAAGCTGCCTAGGTTGCCTAGACCTTTATACAGCACTGTTGCCGAGAATTGATTGATTCATTTTTGTCAAATAATATGTTGGGCACGCCGGCACGGTCCTCAAGGCGGAGGAAATATTTTTTGTTTACATTGAAAAGAAAATGGCTAGGCTGGGTTACAAAAGATTTGGTGTTTACTGTTTTGTTTAAAAAAAATTGAGTTGAACATTTATTTTTATTTTTTTATTTATTTATTGTTATAACACATTGATGTGTTATAGGTTGCTAAAAGAGGGCATAGCCCCATTCACAATTTAGTGTCTAGCAACCTACTCAATACTTATAGTAGGCCTAATACATTGCAATTAAATTAATTAAAAATAGTAAAAATACATTATACAATAATAGAAAACAATGTGTGTGAAGACATGTAAAAAGTGAGGGTGATGAAATTATGACAAACATGAATGGTATTGTGAATTATAGAATAGAATTATCAGGATACACCAGAAAATAAATTTTTTAGTGCAGATTTGAAATGGCTCCGAGTGTGTAGTTCACGGATGTCCACCGGCAAATCATTCCATAATCTGCAACTCCGATAGTAATATCCTTGTTGATAGGACGAAGTTCTTGCCTGGGGAGGTTTCATGGTGACACCACGTCCGTACTCTCTTCCACGATTACAGATTTGAATCCTGTGAAATGGGTTGAGGTCAGTTGTACCATGAAGCATTCCCCAAAGAAATTGAAGATCTGTCGTTTTTCTATACTCTTCTAAAGTTGGGATTTTCAAAGTTTTTCTTCTTGCTGTGGCACTTGAATTTTGGTGACTTGACATTTTTGCAATTAATCTAGTAGCTCTACTCTGCACACGCTCTAATTTGATTTTGTTGGTTTCTGAAGTTGGATTCCAAGCAGGACAAGCATACGTTAGTTGTGGTCTTACAAGTGCAAGATACACTGTTCTCTTTACATTGACTTGGGCATTTGCCAGGTTTCGAGCAATAAAATATAAAAAACACATTAAATACACATTAAGTGTATTATTTGTAATTCACATAAATTCAGTCATAGAAATAGCAGCTCTAAAACAGATTAAACTACATTTTATGTTTGTGAACTGAACCCATGATTGGATGAGCGAAGCAAAGACTTCAATTTTACTGACCCCCCCCCCCCCCCCCCCCCCAAAAAAAAATATATATTAGCTGGGTTTGCTTTCTTTATTTATTTTTTGTCTGTTGTTTGTTTGCCTCCACCGGGCTAACGGCATATACGATCTTGATGAAAATTGGAGGGGACCTTTGAAATCTCTAAACTTATACCTGCCACATTTTTGGGTGCAATCGAAGAAATATTTCTCAAGAATATCGTACGTTTACGATTTTTTTCGATTTGTAGTGCGATATTTTCGTGACATTTGGGCCGATTCTGACCAAACGGGTGGGGCTACAATGTTCATATTTCACATGGACATTAAGATAATAGTGATGTATTACCTTTTGAAAGAAAAATTTGAAAAGGTTAGCCAGAATCTATAGAATAAAGGTTTTAAATATGAGTTTTTTTAGGTGTATAATAAGTAATAACAAGTAACAATAGAAACTTGACAACAATCACCTACAATGCGTTCAAAAAGAACTTGCGAAAGTAAAGAGATCCCACGCAAACTAAAAACTTACAAAAAAGCTCATCCATCAACGCAACTAAAATAAGCGTTCGCGAAGCGGCCTAGTACCTGCAAACAGGGTGTAAATTGATGGGGGGGGGATTTCCCCCCTGTGGTAATTTCATTCCTGGCTCTGTTTTACTGAAAGGTATCCCCGCCAGGGATGTCGAAATCCCAGCCTCTTGATACCCCTCTCATATCATATCAAGTGACTTTATCTCGTAACAAAATATAAATAAGTAATGCGTCAATTTACACATTATATTCCTTTCAAAATAATACCTCGGATCGCTTCCAAAGCCATCTCGAGGGCAATAATACCTCACAAAGTTTTTTGACTCTGGCGGCTGGGGCTTTGCCCAGACCCCTTACAGCCCACGCAGATACTATACTTAGTCATCTCACCCTCTGCCAAGCCGTCAATTCCTTCCCCTGCCTACAACGATTGACTTGTGAATTTTGCTATCTTCTCAGCATACACTTTACTATAGATAGATCTACCTACATCACAAAAGCTCTGGCCAAAATGGGCAAGTTCAAATTGGTTTGAATGCAAATGCTGAGAGCATATGCATGTACCACGAGTGAATGGTAGATGAAAGTGGAAGGTGTGGGGCGGTTAGATGATGTCTGCGATCCCGCAGACGTAAACTGTAATGGTGATGTGTTCCTCACGGCTGCCGACAAGAATATCGATCCCGCAGACGTAAACTGTAAGCTTATTGGTGATACTGATGTGTTTCTCACGGCTGCCAACAAGAATATTGATCCCGCAGCCGTAAACTGTAAGCTTATTGGTGATACGCGTTCCTCATGGCTGCCGACAAGAATTGGGCCGTACGGTGCCCTTATCTATGGAACTCCCCCAGAGGCGTGCACGAGTAATGGCACTGGCCACGGTGGTGTTGGTACATCTATGAGGATCATAACTAAACGTGAGTGAGGATGAGGAGGTCGTGAGTGAGGAATGAGGATGAGGAGGTCGCGAGTAAGGATGAGTAGGTCGTGAGTGAGGATGAGGAGGTCGTTACATGTGAGTGAGGGTGAGGAGGTTGCGAGTGAGGATGAGGAGGTCGTACCGGGTGGAACTATTTCGCTAAGTCAATAAGTCAGAACCAAGGTTGACCACTTTGAAATATGCCAGGTGGGCTTTATCAAGTTTACATCCTTCTTTTTTCAGTCTTTCCTTATGCAAGCTAACTTCCTGAATTCAAGGGCAATGAAAGGGAGATGTATTTTATGATGTATGCAAGAATTTGATGCTCTTATGTCCTTGAATTCAAGGAGTTGGAAGAATAAGTTTGGCTGTGTACTCTCTTTAAACAAAATACCTGGTAGAAGTTAAAAGGATTATCTGCACTAGGGTTGCCATTGGATATGAATTTTTATGATCGATATATATCTTGACCCCATTTACGACATTAAATTGGGTTGGGGGGAGCAGTAGCACACTACTCTGTTTCAATTGGGCTAACATCTTCGTTGCCGGCTAGCCAGGCCTGACACAACCACATCCTCAGCTTCTTCCTCACTCACCGCCTCCACTACCGAAGGTCTGTTTAATTAAAAGCTCCCTCCATCTCTCCCGGTTTTCCCAGTCTTTCTGCTTCCACTTCGTTCCATGTTATTCCTCTTTTTCAACACTGTCTTTAATCTGATCCACCCACTTGTCTCTCGGTCTGCACACTTTCTTCTTATGCCCTTCTTGTTTTTCACTTTCTGGTATCCTAGCCGGGTCAATATTATTCAACATATTTTTTACATTGATCGATAATCAAATCAATATTATGCTTTCTTACATAAGAGACTAACTGAGGACCTTTTGCAAATGTAGCCTTTCAGTTTTGTTCCTTCCATGCGTATACTGTTCCCAGCCACTAAAAACAGGGTTTTCCCCTCGCAATCCATTTAAAGGGCGAACCATACAGCACAGACAATCAATACATAATGTCATTAGCCTTCCAATGCTCGATACACTTTTCACTTGGCACTTTTCAGCGTTAGTATTCATGTCAGAGCGCCTTGTTTTGTTCTCTTGTACTCTTGTCAGACCTGGGTAAGTTACTTTTGAAAAGTAATGAAATTACGTTACTCATTACTTCAGCCAAAATGTAACTAAATTACTATTTAGTTACTTGTCCAAGAAAGTAATGAAATTACGTTACTTTTTATGAAAAAAAGTAGTGAAATTACTTTCAAAAATTACTTTTTTAATTTAAAATGTATCTGACGTGCGGACGGGTATGACGCAAGTGCTTTGTCTGCCGATGGCGGGTCTCAGACAGCGTGTTATCCACGCCCACACTTTAAAACCAGCGGAGGCCTATCACAGAGATATTGTAGATTTCGACGTATAGATGTATAGTAAATTATTGATTATGCGGGTGACATCTATCGGCGAAATGTTGTAACTAGGCTACATAACAATGTAACAATTCGACTATCGATTTATTTGACACAGACTTGAATGTTTGATGTCAAGTAGATAATTACGTCGTCAACGGCACTCGTCATAGGCGGAAGTACCAAAAGTAAACATGGCTAGGTTCTGAAATAAAAATTCAGGACTCGAAATCTCTCGATCAGACCTACGAAATGTTGGAAATGCTGCATGCACATGCACATTGCTCAAGCGGGCGATACGTAGAAAGGCAGCAGGCGCACTGGCCTAGTGACTGATATTTGATACACAAAGGCGCGGGCCGCGCGGCAAAAGTAACGCGTTACTAATGCCAAATTACAATGATAAAAGTAGTGAAATTACTCTTCCGTTACTTTGAGAAAATTGTAATTAAATTACTGGCTCGTTACTGAAAAAAGTAATTTCGTTACAGTAACGCGTTACTTCCGTTACGTTACTACCCAGGTCTGACTCTTGTCAATATCAATACTGTATTAATGTCCATCCAAATTCTTCTATAGCAGCTTTCCATTACTATCACAGTACCGGTACTTCAATGGGGAAGTGTACTTACGTAGACTCTTTCTCTATTTATTTAATGTCTATTTAATTCAGTTATAAAAACTGATTTACAAACAAAGACAACACTTTCCCTGCCTGTCCATGCCACAAATTTTGATTGTTCACCATGCAGTCACTCGGTAGCACTCTTCATCGCTAGTCTACATGCCAGAGCTCCCCTTTTGTTTAAACTGCATACTTAACTAAATGTTTCATCAAATTTGCTCTGCGTATGGACCATTAGAACTAGCGTACCGGTACCTACAATGTGCCCGTCAAGGTGAATCAAGATATTCTATTCTAGACAAATTTTAACTTTTAAAAATTGTGCTTGAAAAGAACTTACAACTTTTTCAGTTTGTTGTTTGGAACAGTGAACATAACTTCTGTTTAAGAATAATTACAGAAAAAGAACTACGCTGATGATGCTGAAGTCTAGGCATGGCGGGTTAATTATTCCAGACATATAACAAATTTATCTAGGAATTCAAATCCTTGTAAGCTCAATTTATTTGTCTGAAGCCCGTTTAAAATATATTTTTAGATTGACAAATATAATTTGTTTTTTCATTCCACTGTAAAAGGCACAGATTTATACAAGCCCGCTAGACTGGGGTGGGTCCTCATAAAATGCATGGTAGCCTTTGTGTAGCGCCTTGCACTTGTTGGATGAACAAAAGCGAAGACTTCCATTTTCACTGACCCTACAATAATTTAGTCCAATTTTTTTTTTCTTTTCTGTCTGTTTGTTCGCACGATTCCGGCAAACGGCATATGCGATCTTGATGAAAATTGGACAGGACCTTCGAAATTCTGAATTAAAGACCTGCCACGTTTTTGGGTACAATCGAAGAAATATTTCTTGCCGAAAAATCGTACTTTTATGTTTTTTTTGATTTAGTGCGATATTTTCGTGACATTTGGGCCGATTCTGACTCAAACGGGTGGGGCTACAACGTCTATAATACATAAACATAAGGTAATGGTGATGTATTGCTTTTTGAAAGAAAAAGTTAGCCAGAATCCATAGAATAAAGGTTTTAATATGAGTTTTTTTAGGTTTATAATAACAATTAACAAGTAACATAGAAACTTGACAACAATCACCTACAATGCATTCAAAAAGCACTTGCAAAGGAAAAGTGGTCCCGTGCAAACTAAAAACTTACAAAAAAGCTCATCCATCAACGCGGCGGGACTTGAGCGTTTTCCTAGTTAGATAATTGAGCCTTCAAGCAAGCCACCACTAGCCAGGCGCATGGCCTGGCGTAATTACGCCATCCTGTAGCCAAATTTCATAATCTCAGAATGTGGCGGTCTGCTTGGCCTAGAATAGATTGGATCGTTGCCAACCTTGGAGTTGCCAACAGAGCTTTTCAGCATTGACACAGTTATTCAAGGGGAAAACGAAGGGTTGACGTTGGTACCAGTGGTATTAATGATTCATTTTTATTTACACAGACAGTAACCTCAACCTAACAACCTTCCCATTCTTTGCCACAGCACATTTCTAATGAGTAAAACAATTTAGAAACTTATCAAACTATTGCGTTTGCATTCTTCATATAATTTTAGGTTTGTATAACACTCTCATATTTTGTTTGTTTAGTAATGCCTACCTATTTTTGTGTTGTTCAACCCGTTTCCGTTTGGTATACTTTTGTGACTGTTGGTAACACAGCCTCGGTACCGAAGGTCACGACATGATCACGAGTGAGGCCACTGTCAATGGCACGTGTTGTTAAAAAAATGTCAACGATATGATGAGAAGCGGTTATTATTAGATGTTCTATTGACTCATTCATTACAGAAGATCGACACAAGAGGTTCCGTCTATCCGTTGTAAAATACAGCAATAGAAATGAGTACGGTTTTACAGCAAGTGTCAAAATTTACCAAAAAATACCCAATAATTCGGGGTATGGCTGCATATGTTGTCATATGGCCAATTTCTAGTCTTTGTCAACAGACAATTTCCGGGAAGAAGTTTAAAGAATTAGATTATGTGCAAGCCGCTAGGTTTAGTTTGTTTGGTGGCTTTTTCGTAGCACCAACTTTGTTTGTTTGGATCAAGTTAGGATCAGCCATGTGGCCAACGATGTCTATTAAGTCTGCAATTACAAAGGTAAGATTACAAAGTAGCCCTAGCCTAGCCCTAGGATGTCCTAGGCCTTCACTCCTTCAGACCAAAATTCTAGTCGAGTGCCTAGGCCTTCACTCCTTCAGACCAAAATTCTAGTCGAGTGAAAATCGGACATAGCCACCAGCTAGGCCTAGGCCCTAGCCGTAGGCTATTCCGTAGACCTACCACAGAGCCTGAGCTTCTTTAACTTTGAGTCGCGAGTGAATAGTTACTTTCTCTTCTGCTTTTTTATGTTTGTTGATACGCACCAACACTGGTCTTTCAGTCTCACCGAAGTATGTCAGATTGCATCCGCAGGAAATCAAATAAACTAGGCCTACGTGTTTGGACGCTTCGACCGGGTTGTAAGGTTTCCTCTTTTAGGACACAACGAAGGGTCAGGGGGGACCGGAAAACTGTCCTCAAGTTAAAACAATGGGCGATTCTAGGTAGGCTAATTCTTCGCAAATTTCTGAAATGTAATCAATGATGATTGTGGCTGTAGGTTTATAGGAGGGAGTCACCGGTCGTACAGTATTGACACACACACTCAATCCAGTTCTTGCAAAGTGTAGAGGGATAGTCATTACTTGAGGCGTTTTGTAGTAAACTTGTTTCCTCTTTTAAAAGGTGTCTGCATCAGAGCAAACATATTTTGGCCTCGTCACGAGACATGTGACTATCCCTTTTTTTAACGTGTAGACGATGGTTTAAATTAAAATGCATTAGGGCTACTGGTTAGTGAGTGTTGGCAGTGTTGGGTAAGTTCCCGCAAAAAAGGAACTTTTAAAAGTTAAGTTACTTGGCCTTCAAATGGAACTTTTAAAAGTTATAGTTCCTTCACAAAAAAAGGAACTTTTGAGTTCCTTCAATAATAAAAGTTCCTGATTAAAAGTTCCTTTATCAAATAAATTATGGGATACATGGGATTTAGGTCGTGATTTTTTAGTCTCTTCGTCACTAGCAAATATGACAGGTTCATCAATCGAGGTTATGTCTCCTAAAAATGATAGGTATGCTACTGTTTTTAATCAACTAATTTTTATTTGTATCAGCTAAATTTGTTTTCAGTGGTGGGTTTTGTCACACTAAGTGTGAAAGGAACTTCTAAAATGTTTATAAAAGTTACCATAAATTTGTAACTTTTGTGTTGAAAGTTCCTCTAACTAAAAATGGAACGCGTTCCTTAAAAAGTTCCCGTAAAAAGAACGCGTTCCTAGGAACGCGTTCCTAGGAACGCGTTCTTTTTTGTAAGTTCCTAAACATATTTTGGCCTCGTCACGAGACATGTGACTATTCCTTTTTTTAACGTGTAGACATGGTTCTAAATTAATGCTTAGGCTACTGTTAGTGAGTGTTGCAGTGTTGGGTAATTCCCGCAAAAAGGACTTTAAAAGTTAAGTTTACTTGGCTTCAAATGGAACTTTTAAAAGTATAGTTCTTCACAAAAAAAGGACTTTGAGTTCCTTCAATAAAAAGTCCTGATAAAAGTTCCTTTATCAAATAAATTATGGGATACATGGGATTTAGGTCGTGATTTTTTAGTCTCTTCGTCGCTAGCAAATATGACAGGTTCATCAATCGAGGTTATATGTCTCCTAAAAATGATATGCTACTGTTTTTAATCAACTAATTTTTATATTTGTATCAGCTAAATTTGTTTTCAGTGGTGGGTTTTGTCATCACTAAGTGTGAAAGGAACTTCTAAAACGTTTATAAAAATTACCATAAATTTGTAACTTTTGTGTTGAAAGTTCCTCTAACTAAAAATGGAACGCGTTCCTTAAAAAATTCCCGAAAAAAGAACGCGTTGCTAGGAACGCGTTCTTTTTTTAAAGTTCCTACCCAACACTGAGTGTTGGTTTGCGGTAGACTGATTTGATTAACGTAAGATTGGTTGCACTATTGTTGTTCAACCTATATGTTATTATTTGTGGTAGAGACGGGTACACAGACTGGTTTCTCTATCAGCGTATCTAAAAAAGCCAAACTCTTGTAGGCCTATTTCTCTACTTCCATAGTAAATTGTGTCTTGAAATGTTAATTATTGAAAGTGCTAGAAGCAATAAACCGAGGCAAGTGAAAGAGGACAACAGGTTGAAAGTCCTGTATGCACGTGCACATAGCTGAGCTGAGCCACCCATAAGGAATGTTGTATATAGCTACCGCACCGGTAGGCCTACCATTGACAATCTTAAGCTGGTTGTGGCGGCTTAAAGAAAACTAAAAAACTATCCTCACTTTAGGAGAACTTTCCGCTTTGACTCCTGTCGATTATGCAATGCTCTGGCCTGGCCAACCGGTCATAAAACAAGCCAATGATGTCATGTGTGTTTGCCCTTGACCAGAAGTTAATCAAGGGCTCAGTATAGCAGATACAACTAGAACCCTTGATTTACTTATGGTTGATGTATGTACAAGTCTGCAAATGTGAATAAATTATTTTATGATGTTATCCATCTAAAAACAATACAAATATTTATTGGCAAAATTAGGGTACCGACCGGTATGAATTTGCTTTGAGACTTAATTTTGGTATCTTCTACTCGCTGATATTGGGCATGTGCACATACATGACCTGCCCTCGCTCTTGAATTGTTCAGTGGTCTTACTTTAGTGTATGATTTTCAGGCCCTAGTAGAACAGGTCACGTATGGACCAGCAGCTATGGTATGTTTCTTCTATGGAATGAGCCTGCTGGAAGGAAAATCAACCAGTGAAGCTACAGATGAAGTTGCAGCCAAGTTTTGGCCAACGTACAGAGTGAGTTTTTTGTGCATGACAATAGGGAATATGCATGACCATCCAATATTGATTCTAGTATATGGAGTAGATAGTCCCTCATTTATTAAGCAATACTGTTAACAAAAATAATTTAAATTAAATGAAACCACTTTTATTGAGGGTCAAAGTTTGTTATTTTGTATTTCCTGACCATTTATTTTTAAAGCCCTCTGACCTCACCAGCCTCTATGCCGTGGAATAATTTATCACGGCCGTCTACAGTGGTGTAGGAACCGGGGAGCAAGGGGGCATTGCCTCCCCCCCACAAGTTAGGTCCGGGGGGGGGGAGCAAAACTACCTTTAAGGGTAAAATATTAATCCCAGAATTTCCGTAGTAAATATGCACAATGCACACACACACACTTGTACATTTCGACAGTCACCTTGGTAAAACAAATATGTTTGCCTGTATGCTTTGCCATTTCGTCAAAAATTTGGTTGAAATTTACTCAAATTTGACTAGGCCTAATCAAGTCTAACTTTCGATGATTGATTGCAGGTTGGGGTGTGTTTTTGGCCCATCCTCCAGACAATCAATTTTTCTCTAATTCGAGAGCGCAACAGAGTACTGTATGTTTCGGTATGCAGTCTCATGTGGACGTCATTCCTGGCATACATGAAACAGCTAGATGCAAACAAGCAAAAAATTGATGATAGTCTTGCTTTAATTGATATAGGTACCAAACAATAGGAGATTTCAATTTTTAGAATAATTGTATTAGTTGAACTTGTACCAGATTCCTTACTGTTATTTATTTGATATATTATGTTCTTTGTTGATCTAATGATGTTAGTTCTGTTTATTTACATTTATACGGGTGTATAGTGTTAGGTACTGTACTGGTACCTAAATACTTCATGATATTATGAATCTTAGACCTACTGTAGCTGTAAAGAGAGCTTCAGGGTCATAGTCAGGGGGTCAAGATGGGCTGTGCCCACCAATGAAAATTGATTGCCCTACGGCGTCACACCAGGGGCTCTATAATAATTTCCTATTACCGGTACCTTTACCACACTAGCCGAGTCGGAAGTTTTCAATCTCAGTTCATTAACGTTTATTAATCACAAGCTTTCAGTCTGAACTCGTATTATATGAGCTCAGTCTGGACTGAAATGAGGCGCTGTGATTGGATGATTTACGAAGAAAGATGGCCGCAAGCATGTATTTGACTTTGCTTGCGTTTATCACTCACATTTCAGGCCGTACAGAGCGAGCTGGCTCGGCTTGTCAACCGAACTGAACTCGGTACGGACCAAGGTGTTGAATCAGGAAAATCCAGTTGGGCTTAGGTCAGTTCGTTTCGTATATAGCGCAGTCCGGACCCAACTCGCATGATAAACAAGGTCATTTTTGCACATACATTTAAAACTATATCGGGACTTTTTTGGATGAGCGAAGTGAACTAATATGCCTACCGGTATTCAGTAGAAAAATAGCTTGGACGTTTTATTCTTTAACTGTGTTCGTTAATGTTTTCGATACTACCGGCTACTTTCATCGTGATTACATTCTCAGAGATACTTTTAAAACTCTATAAAGTTAGATCTCTCACATTTTTTAGTCCTGTCAAAGAAACATTTCTTAAAAGGGTACGCTGAGCTTGGCCCAACTCAAATGCGCGCAAACAGGTGTTGATGATTTCTGCTGAACGGTTGGTAATATCATTACCAAATTTTGAATGGATGTTAATAAAGTACTTTTATATTGATATCCGTAATTGGTTGTACAAAATAAGCGTTAAAGATCCATTGCGAGACATAAGTCCAAAACGTGAAAAAATGGGAAATCCAAAACATGGATTACAATTCTGGAAATTCCCACCAAACGTTTATCTTACGATAAAACCAAATTAACCTGCGCGTTCACATTGATTTAAACGTTGGGTTCCATTATGCAAATTTGAGTTAAAAAAATCTGTTCACTTGGAATAAATTCCCGAAGTTGACCAAAATTGAGTAAATTTTGGTGATTTCACTAAATTTTAATTCAAAATCAATGAATTAATTTAGGAATACGCATAATGGATAACATAGATTTATTCTTTATAAACGTTAGTGTGAAATTTGATAATGGTGTTTATAAACCGTTTACCCAAAAAATCCAGAAAGCTGAACGCTTAAACTCGCCTCCGTTCTAGCCTCAGCATACCCTCTTAAATAAACGCACTTGGAAACAATCACATTTTTGTTCGATCTTCGAACGTCTACTCTGAACCTGATACAATTTAAGCGATCTCCAGAATCTTCATTCTTCTATTGAAATCTTGAAAAGTGAAAACCATTTACTACAAGAATCTTGACTCTCAAAAACTGATCACAACAATGATACAGGACACTGGACACCTAACTGATTTAACTGAAGATGGGTGATTGCCAAAGAGAATATTTAGAAATATAATTTTAGAGTTAACAAGAATGGCAAAATCTGAATTTAAAGACTGGGAAATGGTGGCTCAATAGGCTTAGATCAAAAATGCTCAAAACATAAACACAACTGACTATAACATTCTCAAAACTCTAGTTTATAGAATACCAATTCAAGATATCTTTAAAGTAGCCCTACTAGATTAGGCTATACACACAACATTATTTTCAGCACTAGCTATTTTTGGATGTACATAGGAAATCCATGAATTCATTAAATTGAAAATTCAATATTGATTTAACTAAATCTAGAGCTCTACTCGACATCAGCCACACAACTTTTTAATTATCTTCAAAGGGCTATTACCCCCAAAAATTATAATTTAGCACATCATCTAGTCACCTAGTGCATAATACTACACTAAAATTACAGTTTAAAAAATTATATATCTTTTAAGAATTTCTTTTTGATCCTGAAATTTGCAAAAATTAGAGTTTTTGTTGAATTTCTTAAATCGGCTTCAACATGCATATTTTTTATTTCCCATAGATGCTAGATAGTCCGGATGTTAAGGGATATATTTGGGGCATACCTTGCATTTTTTGATACAAGCAAGGCACTTGGCACACGTGTTCTAGGGACCATATCCTACTAATTTTCACTTGGAGCCATCGTGATATCCTGTGCAGGCACCCGTTATTGCATGTTGCCTACCCCTGCTGGTTTGAAGGGTTAATTAGCAGAACAATTCGGTGTTTGGTGATAGAAACTTGAAATTTTTACCAAATAGGAATAACATTAGGCTTAACATTCTGGCAACGGGGAATTGCGGATTTCTTCATAGTAAAGGGATGATTGGGATTATAATTTTGGGGGTTGAACATTTCGATTTAAAATTTTTACTGATGACACCCTTAATTTAATGTTGGATTTCTACGTTAAAATACTTCTTAAAATCTTCAAACAAAATGATGGTGCTAAAAATATGACTAGCGACCCCTAACTTGGTCATAGTTACCTGTTGACATATGACCTGAGTAATGACCTATTTGATAAATGGTTAAGCATAGTCGTGTGACCACTCTATTTAAAGCTTAGATGAAGTAGAATTATAAGAAATAATTTTCAACATGCCACATTGACCTGTGACCTTTATCGTCCTTTATTTGACCTTGATAACTGTTTCAGCAGGGATGCATAATGTATACTTATAGCACATCCAAATTCACGTGATATATTAACAAGTTGACTTAATAAATATACTCAAAATGTTAGTACCTATATCAATATGATATTAGGCTGCATTGCGAACGCTTTTACTGTCGCGTTGATGGATGAGCAGTTTTGTACCATTGAACCCTATTTTACTATAATTTTACTTCGTTGTTTTTCAACGTGTTTACATAGAATATACCATTTTAAAAGGAGTACCAAGTTCCTGGTTGATCTCTATGGTAATACACTTTTTAGATTAACATTCATTTAGAGGAAAGTAACAATTAAGCCATTGTTGATTATCAAGGTGCCCGTTAGGGCGCCGCAGCCAGGCCGCGGTGCGCTACACACTCAGGCACCTTACCTTATACAGCAAGGAAAGTTGGGTTGATTTCGAGGTGTTACCCAGCCGTCATGAAACGTGGTGTGAACTTGAAAACTTTCAAAATCGAGGGGATTTAGGTACCCGACAACACATGCCAAAATTGTTTGGGGTACGAGCATTCCTTCTTGGTGAAAAAATGACTTGAAACATGCTCAAAATCACTTAAGGATGTTGTTAGTTACTACTAACTACTACTACCAACATGACTAATCTTTGCTACTACATGCTACTAGCAACTTCTGTCTAGTTCGTCAGTTTCAATTGCCCAGCGATTCTGATCAAACGGGTGGGGCTACAACTTTCATATTTTACATGGACATTAAGGTAATAGTGATGTAGTTCCTTTTGAAAGAAAAAGTTGAAAAAGTTTTCTGGAAGGCTTCCAGATAAAGGTTTTAATATAAGCCTTATACAGGCATACAATCATGATCGCCCACATTGTTTACAAAAAGCATGTCTTTGGGCCACTAGATATTTTACATTCTGTTGTTAATTGTTAATTTCATAGCAATTAAATCGACTTTGATAAAATTATTATATTTTAACAAATAATTTTGACAGTCATTTCCGGAACGCAGTTGAATGCAAGTACAAGCATATCAGTATCAATATACGCGTGAAGCCCTGAGTAACAGCAACGTGCACCATTATGCGCGTGTCTCCCTGCTTGTGATTACATTGGGGCCAACCCGCCTGTGATATCCTGTATAAAGTGGTAGCATTGAGTATGGTGGTATAGTAACTAAGAGGGTATCAAGTGTGCTAATGACTTCCTTGCCTTCCTCATTTATCATTGATATATGCTGGAGGCTAACAGCCTAAACAACTTCTTTATTGCCTGAATCACGTAGAAAATTTGGCCATCCTTTGGGAATTTTTGTAGTTGGAGTTACGCGTCTCATAAATGTTTGTCCCGTGACATATTTTAAAGACTTATTGGGTCGTACTTATCCCAGATGATATTATCTAAGCGATGCACAGACGTTAGTTCGTTCTTGAGGAAGGGAGGAAAGACACTGTCTACATAATCTTGGAATGTTATTGAGTGGCCGGGGTGTTGGGGGGGGGGGGGCGGAGGGGGGGGGGGCTAAACCCATCACGTATTTTTGCATCTACTGGTGGAGCATTTAATATTGAACTTTTTAAACTGGTATTCAAAAGGCATTTCACTAGATCCAATTTGGTACAAGATCTCAACGCCCCCAATACAGTCAAGGACGATGAGGTTGGTTGATTTTCATGAACAAAGAGCAGCCAGATTACCAGATCGATGCCAGCATGTAGCTTTGCATAATTTACTGAAGAGAATCGCTCTTGAGGCTGGTCATTTTGGCCTTATATTTATGAACAAGAGGTTGATTGGCTGTGCTAAAGAGCAGAAATTTGTTTTTTTATGTGGTCCATACAATATTTTGCAAATGTACTCACTGCCGCGCCACCACAGAGCGAGAAAGTGCGCGCTCTCGGAAAATGGTTCCAAAAAGTGCGCGATTTAAACATCTGTTTTTTGTTGATTTGTATTATTTATGTTATTGTTTTTATTAACGTATTACTACAGTACACTTCTAGCTAGTCACATTTTGATTCAATCATAAGAAAGAACGTTCATTTCACCCCAATAAAAGCGGACCTGAACAAATTCCTTGTTAAATTTTACTTCATTGATGAGCAACTAATGATCAGTTAGCCACTGATTGGCCACGATTCACCATTGGAATAGGACAACATCAACAACGCAATTACTATTATTTATTTTTATGGTTTGTTACCATAAGGATCTAACAGAAACTTGGTACTTTTTTTAAAATGTTATATATTCTATGTAAACACGTTGAAAAACAACGAAGTAAAAGTAAAGTAAAAGAGGGTTCAATGGTACAAAACTGCTCATCCATCAACGCGACAGTAAAAAGCGTTTGCAATGCAGCCTAATATCATATTGATATAGGTACTAACATGTTGAGTACATTTATTAAATCAACTTGTTAATATATCACATGAATTTGGATGTGCTATAAGTACAAATTATGCATCCCTGCTGAAACAGTTATCAAGGTCAAATAAAGGACGATATAGGTCACAGGTCAATGTGGCATGTTGAAAATTATTTCTTATAATTCTACTTCATCTAAGCTTTAAATAGAGTGGTCACACGACTATGCTTAACCATTTATCAAATAGGTCATTACTCAGGTCATTATGTCAACAGGTAACTATGACCAAATTAGGGGTCGCTAGTCATATTTTAGCACCATCATTTTGTTTGAAGATTTTGGGAAGTATTTTAACGTAGAAATCCAACATTAAACCAAGGGTGTCATCAGTAAAAATTTTAATCGAAATGTTCAACCCCAAAAATTATAATCCCAATCATCCCTTAACTATAAAGAAAACCGCGATTCCCCGTTGCCAGAATGTTAAGCCTAAGGTTACCCCTATTTGGTAAAAATTTCAAGTTTCTATCACCAAACACCGAATTGTTTTGCTAATCAACCCTTCAAACCAGCAGGGGTAGGCAACATGCAATAACGGGTGCCTGCACGGGATATCACGATGGCTCCAAGGCAAAATTAGTAGGGTATGGTCCCTAGAACACGCGTGCCAAGTGCCTTGCTTGTATCAAAAAATGCAAGGTCAAGTCTCTTAACATCCGGACTAAGACTAGAGTATCATACCAATCTAAAATGGGTGTATAGAAAATTGTGTCTTGAAACAGTGCACAAATATTATAGGCTACACTCGACCAAAATATGCATTCCGAAATTACACCTTTTCTAGGTAGCCTAGTCAGCATATTTTTACAGAACCACTTGTCCAAATTTCTATAACAAAACATAAAGGATTTACAGAAAAGGTAGCCAAGTACGTCTATGATGGCCAATATTTGTTGACCAAACTCCTCCTAGGTCACGGTCACGGGGCTCAAAGATTATCCCCGGGGTGATTTCTTATGGGAGATTTTTGCCCATTGGGACCTAGCTCGAAAATTACCAAGTTTGGGCAATTTTTTGGGGGGTTATGGTTGACCCAATTTTGTTGTTACTTACTAAAGTCCTAACTAGTAGGATTAAATGAAATATATTTTTTGAGTTCAGCAGGTGAATACCCCTTTGATCAAGTGGTTTAATTTTATTATTTCATGCAATTTGTGATACCAATGTATAGTTGCATTGAATAATGAATGTAAGGAGTTATTACACCCTCTCCAAGAGTGACAATACGTTCCTACATGGGAACTTTGCTTGAGAATTATTTTTCATGTCACTGAAATTCATAGCATTTCCGTTTATCTGGGTGAGAACAAACAAACACTAAAAACAGGAGAGCCTTTTAGAGGTACTTCTATAGTCGGATGGAAATTTGCTCTTTTTGCTCATCCAAATATTGAGAGGATTCATTGGGTGGAGGAGCTAGATACAAACATTGGAAAATTGTTTGGCCCTTTAAAAATGATCTGCCCTTGCTAGAGTTAACATTTGGCTATGGCCTTGAAGAGCTTCTGATGTAGGCCTATGTTGGGTTGGCCCAAATGTTTTTCTTGATATGGTTAATGCTAATTTATTTGTAACTTAAGTGAGAAGTGATATTTATATTAGGTAGGAGGTTTATCCGTTTAAAGTTGTTTTACTTAAATTATTTTATTTTTAATGGCCAATCAATACATAAGCGTCTTTACTACCAAGTTGCTCTAGAATGCGCTACAGAATGGTACCCCTTAGAGAACTTTACAACAACAGTAGTAAGTTTTATGTATTTTCTTTCTTAACAATATGCCTACCACCAAATTTTTAAATAGTAGACTCGAAATGGGGATGTGCTGAGCCCGGCTATGAAGCACTAACAGTCCATAGACTGAATAACTGGTGCCCTACATTCATGTTGGACCCGGTTGTTTGATATTATATAATAGGAGGCCTACATGACATAGGCCCTACTAATTTTATTCCATGAATCCGTGTCAATGTCAAAATGTAATGTATTGGTTATAGTGCTAATTGGGAGGCCTAACCAAGAGTACAGGTGTATCATTATTTTGAAACAAAGGATTTTTCATGCTGTTTACTGGGAATTCAGATAATGTGGATGCAGATGTTACTGCATGCAAATTAAACTAGGCCCTAGTTAACTAAATCGCTTTAGTTGTTTCTGATAATTGGATGAGCGTAGCGAAGATTCCATTTCACTACACTGGAGAAAAAAATCCGGAATGTTTTTTTTTTTTTTTTTTTTTTTTTTTTTTTTTGTATTTTTGTGTGTCTGTTAGCACGATTCCGGCTAAACCGATAATCCGATTGCAATGAAATTTTATGGAGACCTTCGAAATCTCTGAACGAAGAACTGCCACGTTTTTGAGAGCAATCGAAAAATTATTTCTGGTGAAAATCGCAATTTTACGATTTTTTTCGATTTTTTGAAAATTTCTTCGACTTATAACACCTACATGCTTTGTCGGATTTTAATGATTTTTTCACAGAACCTTAATTTTATGAATTTAGGTACTCATGTGAAATTTGAGCGCGATCGAAAAATTATTTCTCAAGAAAATCGAAAGTTTACGGGTTTTTTCTTTGTTTAAACAATTCTTTGACTTATAACACCTACATGCTTTATCCGATTGTAATGATTTTTTCACAGAACCTTAATTTTATGAATTAATATATTCGTATGAAATTTGAGCACAATCGAATAATTATTTCTTATGAAAATCAAAATTTTACGATTTTTTTCTTTTTTAAACGAAGATTAATTAAAAAAATTAAAAATTAGAGTTTATTTTTTATTTAATTTAAATTAATTTTTAAAAAAATCTTCAATTAAGTAATGATTTTTTCACAGAACAACAGAAAATCCGCATAAATCTTGGCAACTCAATGCACCAATTACGCTTAACGCCGCTTTATCTTCTGTAATTAATAAGATCCAGGTCCTCTAATTACGCTCATCCAACAACGCGGCGGGACTTAAGCGTTTTCCTAGTAATATCAATTAACAAGAAACAATAGAAACTTGACAACAATCACCTACAATGCATTCACAAAGCACTTGCAAAGGAAAAGTGGTCCCACGCAAACTAAAAACTTACAAAAACGCTCATCCATCAACGCGGCGGGACTTTAGCGTTTTCCTAGTATTATTAATATTACGGACGGTAGGCCTACAGTATATAATTAGGATGAAGAAACATGTTCTGAAATCATTTAATAACTGAGAGTAAGCCCCATACATCCACATTCAAATCTCTGAAAAATATAAAAGTAAAAACTGTCTCCAAACAGAAACCAAATCAAAAACCTTTATTTCTTGTCATTGCCAGTACCGGTACAACCGAAACAAAAACGGATGTTTTATATTCATTTTCTTTTGATTCCTATTTCCCCATTAGAAAAAGTCTTACCGGCGCCATCATTTCTTGCAGCATTTTGTTAGCACTATTTAGTGTACCTAGGCCTATGCATCATCTCTGACAAAATACGAGTCAATTAATCAATTTATTGTAGGAGTGATGATTGTTAGGTAAACATCATAGATTATAGATAGGCCGATTCCGATGTCAATTACTGTGATTCTCTAAGAATATATCGTAAGAATTGTGATTCCCAATTTTTTGCAATACTGATTCCTATCAGTACCTACTACCTAGGGTTGCCATAAGTCCAGGGCACAATTGGGTCATGATGCAGTCTGAAGGAGCGAAACGGGATCTAGGGCTAATTAAAATTGATCTACAGTACCTGTACCCTAACAGTGGCCTGTGTTTGCCTATAGATTCAAATTTATTAACGATAAAATACTGCTATGGTTCAATTCTCAATCCATCTTCTTTCCCAAGTTTTGGGAATTATAAAAAAAATATGCAAAATAAGGGCACTCGAAGAAGGTTAACCTTCAATGTAATCTCTTGAGATCAATGATGTTTCTTGACGTAGAAACTATTGATAACCCTCTGGGCCCCGATTCATGTACATTTTTATCCCGGTATAAGCCGAGTTAGGTGGTATAAGTGCGGTATAACTCCGAATCCAATTCATGAAGACTTATCCCGCCTCGACCGGGGATAAGAAAATACGTAAACAGATGGCGGACATTTTAAATTTTGCATCTATGTGTAAAACGAGAAAAGTTGTCATTACTCTCATAAAACAAATCAGAAACCGTCCCGGGCCTAGGCCCAGATGTAGAAAATTATTCATAATACAACAGTGTAGGCCTAAAGTTCCATTAGGCTATAGGACTACATTCAATTAATGCTAACATAACACGTTTGACAAGCCCTAGGCCTCTCCTAGGCAACCCTAGACCTGCACGACCTTGTTCAGACACATCCCGCACAAATAACTAGTTTTGATTACTAAAAGCCTAATGCAGATAAAGAATGGTATGATAGTCCTAGGCTATTCCAAAATTTACGGCAATAATAAGCCTTTTCTTTTCTTTAAATGAATTCACGCAAACTCCTGTCACTAAATGAAAAAGTAAAACAAAAGATGGTGGAAATTTTCAGTGTTCTTTTGCTAATTTGCTGATATACATGGCTGTGGAATGCAGGGGAAAATAACATTTGTTGTGTCTGTTGTTGCATTGGAAATTTTTGATTGGATGAGAGTTGCCCAGACTTAACCAGGCCTTATCCTGCCATGTCCTGCATTATACCGTCCTTATACCACCTATACCCGGGATAAATGTACATGAATCGGGGCCCTGAGGATCACCAGATGCGATCAGACTACAAAAACAGAAGTCACGCAAAAAAAAATTCTTAACTACTCTTTCCTCGGACGTCGACTTTTATGGTGAAACAAATATTAGGAATTACACGCGGATATCAGCGTATTTATAATGAATTTACCTGAGGCAGTTACCATGTGTTCTAACGAAGTTTATGTATGCATTTTCGCCTACATTAAGTTTAGCTGAGCCCACAATACAATTATCTTTATTTTGCTGTGCATATATAAACAAGACAAAAATGGAGAGGTTGATTTAACAATACCGGTATAAAGTAATTTTTCCACCTAACCAGTCACATACAAAACCTTTGGTGAATTTAATCCATCTACAAGTATGTAGGCCTACTAGTACATTGTTTATTATTACGGTACCGGTACTAAAAAGAAACAAGAATGTATGTAGATATTGTAAGATTTCATTTTTTAAGTGTTGAATGCCAATTGTGGCTTATGTAGGTTTATGACTGAGGGTAAACTAGGGATGCAATGCACATGATAATTGATACCTACTCAATTCTTAATACCTGTTCTACTACTTTCTTTTATATGATACTCAATTATTTATATAGAAATCAAAAATAATAATCCTGGTGCATTGAATAATTTCCAACAATGTCAAGTTGATCGAGTGGTGACGTTATTCACTTCGATTTCTGGGGCATGAAACTATTTTGTGCCAAGGTTACTAATGCTAGGCTCATTTTTTCATTTATTTTCATCTTCATCCTGCATCTGCTCCTCCACCAATTTACCTCACTCTTTCTTGACTTCCCACAGCTTCACTTTCATCACCTGGTTCCAATAAAATGTTTTCAAATTGCATTCTTTCTGAAAAAATTGTATAAACTGAGCCATTTTACTTCACATATTTTTGTCACCACCACTATTCTATATTTTGTGTATTTTGTTGTCAAGTGTGAATGATTTTAATTGGGCATTTTGCGATTACAGAGGCCCAAAGATGTTTTACTATTTTTGACAAAAAACTGTGGACTTTTCTAGACATATTCTATCTTAACCACGCCCATCACAGTAAAAGATGGCACATTTTTTACCTAGGCCTGCCTACGTATATTATCAATTGATAATGTAGTCACTTTTTTACTACAGGTAATTTTTCTTATGTGTTTTGCATTCCTAGTATATAAACGAATTGCAATTCTGATTATGCTCACTAGCATCGCTTGTATTACTACCTGTAAAATGTTATATTGTATTGAAGAGTTGAGTCCATTCACAAACTATAGTAGTAGTCAGAGAAATAACATTGACGGGATGTTTTGTCACGCCGTAGTGGTGAATAATTTTCATTATTCTTCATTCCCCGAGGTAGCGTTGTCACTATGGATGATATTTTCAAGGGACTGATGTTCTTAAGTTTATTTGCCTTTGTTGCAATCTTGTTCTTCTTCTTGGAACTGCTAGGATAGCGGTGGACTGTTCTTGTTGTTTTGGTGGTGGTGGAGGTGGAGGTGGAGGTTCATCTTGTGGATGAAGATGATGTTGATGCTGTTGTTTGAGAGCTTACTATAGGGTCTATGTGGACATGTATATTAGCTAATAGCTTATATTATGTAAATCATCAACTGACTACGAATAAATAAATAGATCTGTTGATGGTTCTTGATTTGACTGCCATTTCTCCGCTGAGAGGTGTTTAACCAAATTAATGACAAGGATCCACTAATCACTAATCAGTCCCTTGACAATGTCATCCACAGTAACGACGCTATGTGTGGAAATGAAGCGACGAAACATCCCATCAATGTTATAATTTCTCTTCAATATTGGGTTGCAAAAGTATAACAACAAAATACAGAAAAGTGCTGGCACAGAGAATATAGACCTATTCCACTTGAAAATCTGCCAAATAAGCTTTTTTGGTAGGTAGGCCTATTGAAGACGAGAATTCTTCAAAATATAGGTCAAATTGTGAAGAGGAATTTTTATTATGTAAACGACCAATGGCAATTAATAATTAAGTGAACTTAAAAATTCTTGTCTTTAGGCCAGGCAATATTATTATTGTTAAAATATGTTTTTAGATTGTGGCACAACTAGGTGTAATAAGATTGGTTTAGTTACTTATATAAAGTTAGTATCTAATAGTCACCAGTGTAGACAATAGTGACTTTTGACAATAATACAGTATTTAATTACCCTATTTATATCAGCTCTGGTCAAATTAATGTTAATTGCAGATTTGCAACAATAGTTACTAAGTAAGGACAGAGTATATTTTTATTTACATGTATTGTGTTTATGTTTGTAGAATTTAACATGTTATAAAATGTATGTAAATGTATGTACTGTTTGTGTGTATTAAAACATTGTCATATTAGGCCTACTATTTAATGCCAATTAGTATGATATATCCTGTTGGCCTATTATTGGTTGTAAAAATTATAAACGAAACCATGGCCCGCAAGTAATTCCATGTGGATGATTATTGAAAACTGAGTATTGGAAGGCTAATGCAGGCAAGGCAAGTGTGGCCCTCTGTAACCTGACACAGTGATTACAGCGTTACAAATTCAGATTAACATACAACAAAAGACATGGGTCGCACTCGCAGAGTCATCTTGGTGGGCGTGTTCCATGCAGTAAATGCATCCCCTTGAAGCACCAGTGCCGAGTACAGAGTACTAATAATCTAGTCAAAGTTTTTTTTTTTTCGAGAGTGATTTGGTGTGGTTTACTGTGGCAGTAACAAAAAAAACATGAAATATGTTCAAGATTATTATGACTTAGTTATCACAATAATGTTTGGTTCGTGAATGATAATGTTACATGTACAAGACTGTGGATGGGTGACTGATAATTGATTGGACGTTACTACCACAGAGGTGAAAGGTTGAGTTTTGGTTTATTTGGATTAAGGACGCGTCAACCGTTAGGTCATAATGCACCACTCTAACCTGGGGGGGGGGGGGGCATAATGGTCAGAACCAGCCACGGGTGCGGGGAGGAAAGGGGTTCTCACGTCGCGGTCGTCATCGTCTTCGTCATCGTTCGTGGTGTCATTGTCGTCATCGACGATTGCCAGAGCTCGCCTCTATTTTCGGGGAGTAAAATACTACCCTTTATACTAGCTGATGTTTGCGAGGTGGACTTTTTATCTTGAATCGCCTTTTACAATTAGCAGAGCCATGCTCTGGGCCAATTCTACCCCGGGCCCAGACGGGATATGAAAGGTTGAGAGGCATTATATAATTAGAGTCATCTCAGTCTGGAGTTGTGGACGCACCCACGCTTTCTTGCCAAAAGACATGTATTACAGGGTATAGCACATCTAAAGAGGTGAGTAGGATACTAATTATTAGTTAAGAAGGAATGTGTTTATTTTTCTATTTTCTTATACTATTTTCCCTACAGAGGCATTATCTAAGCACTACATGGCCGTTCCGCTTTGCGTACGTATATAGCTTGTTTAGGTCTACACTTTAAACATCTACAAAGTCAAATACATCATGCTACAAATTAATCTTGGCACGCTCCCTCCATCGTCTATCAACGACTTTAGCGTTTACCTAGTTGAAAGGGCTGAAAACACAGGAGCCTGCCTGAACTGTACAACAGCTTTGGTAATGTACCGTAGTAAAGACTTTTCACTCGTGTAAATACTAAATAGTGCAGTCAGAGTCAGTGCTAACCTATCAGTGGATACGATTTGTGATTTACTTCAAATCTGAAGTAACTGGCTGTTAAGAGTATGTAATCTCTTTGTAGTCTAGATATGAAAATACAGTGAAAAAGAAATTGTCTCTTTAACTGTGCCATGCAGCAACAAGCAATGAAGGTATGGTATGTGTTCTTTTTGTTCAATTTTGCTACCAGGAAAATGTCAGTCGTTGCTAGATGAGAGAGCAAGCCACATGTCAAGCACCATGCAGGTACCCTGAACAATCGCAGTTGGTTTATAGCCTATAGGAGATATGGGGAGAAAAGTCCCATCGTCGGGGAGCCCGTCTAGTAGGGGCACAAGTCCCCGCCGCCAGAGCTCGCCTCTAGATTCAAGGAGTATTCACAGGCCTAATTGCTAACTGGTTAGATACAAGCAGAATAACTGAACACAGACTTGGTAAACAGTGACACATTTATTGGTGCGGGATCTTGTTGAGCTTTACTACACAGGTTGAGCTAGCGCATTATCCTCTGGAGTTTGAACATAATGACGATCTTCAATCTACAATTGAACACATAATCAGAGTCATACTCTTCAACCTTCTTTCTCGGAACTGTGCTTCTCTTAAAGCCATGATGTCTCGCAGGCAATCTTCTCTGCTCTGCGGTCTTCCCTCCTCTGGGCCAGACTGTGGTGAGAAATCAGTCTGCTAGGACGAGTTCTTGGGTCCCGCGACTAAGAGTCTTCACTTCTCGAGCCAGTATGTTACTGGGCTCTGAAGCCAGGACACAGCTTCCTCAGCCAGACTGTGGTGGAACATCAGTCTGCTAGGACGAGTTCTTGGGTCCCGCGACAAGGAGTCTTCACTTCTCGAGCCAGTATCTTACTAAGCTCTGAAGCCAGGACACAGCTTCCTCAGCCAGACTGTGGTGAACATCAGTCTGCAAGGACGAGTTTTTTGGGTCCCGTGGGCTAGGAGTCTTCACTTCTCGAGCCAGTATCTTACTGAGCTCTGAAGCCAGGACACAGCTTCCTCAGCCAGACTGTGGTGGAACATCAGTCTGCTAGGACGAGTTCTGAGCTCCTAAACACAAATAAATCAACAACCACAGAAAAGTTAGTAACCCGGCACCTCCACCAAACTTCAATTTTTTCATGGAATTAGTGATTTATTTATTTAACGTATTTCGAATTTAGCAAAGTTTAAATTGATTTGTAAATGGGGACATCAATCAAATGAAATATCAGGATTGCACATGAAAGAAGAACAGCGTAATTCACAAAATAATTATTTAATCGAAATGCAATTAAGAAAATATTTAAACTACACCTTATGATTTATTTATTATTTTTAGGCGAGTATGACGCTGTTATGTTAGTAGGTACTTTGGACAGAAATTAAAAAAGTGACTACCCCGGTGTAGTCACTTTTTTAATTTCCGTCGAAAGTACTAATATATATGTTTGTACAACGTTCCTGTGTATTTGTCATTTTTGAGTTATGTTTTGCATGTATGTTTGTACATGTGTCTATGTTTTTATTATACGTTACTGGTGGGGCTCTGCCCTGTTAACGATATATTACCAAATAAAATAAAATAAAAAAATGGATTGATTGGATATTGCTTAACGTTTCATATTTATGCAGCTTGGCTAATCGTGACGAATGGAGGGACGTAAGGGATGACGCGGGGGGACAAGGGGTGTACAGGCCAGGTTGTGTTTCTTTGAGATTAATGTTCAACTGTTAGACATCAGTTTATAATAAAATAGGGGAAAAGATAGTTTTTCGGAACAGAGTCATCTGCGAATAATTTTCTGTTTTCCGGTACAAATTGACAAAAAATACAGGTATCTAAATAAATTCGTGGAACGTACCACAGTGTAAAATCCCATGTTTTTTTTTCTTATGTAAAATGAAGAAAACGATGAAACTAATGCTACAGAAACACAACTATTTACGTTGAACGATGATGTAATAGCAGTTTGAAATTATATTAAAGATGCTATATTTGCCGTATGCCCGATAAAAAAAGGAAAAAATAGTTTTGGTGTTCAAATTTAATTCACTACATTTTTACTAAGTTGCATATTTTAGATTTTTTTAAATTAACGTATTTTAAGGCTATTGTACCACCTCTGGCTGATCGTTTGAAAGCGGAAGAAACATGTCTGAAAAGTTTGCTGAATGAAAGACAGCGGGACATACCCTCACTTTTGGAAATTATAACATAACCTCACTTTTGGAAATTAATTTAGATTTTTGGACAAAAGTGTAATATACAAGACTAGTTCAAAATTAAATTTTGAGAATCGGTTTTCTGGACATAGTTTCTAAACACCTTTTAGCTATAACTTAACTATAGCTAAAATAGTTTTCTGAAAATAAAAGTTGGTGTACGAAGTTTTTTGTCAAACGGTACAAAACTGAACTAGTCTTGTGTATTACTTTTGTCCACAAATCTAAATATAATTTCCAAAAGTGAGGTTATGTCCCGCCCAAAAAAAATCACATTTTTTTCTGTTATTTTTAAAGGCCTTCTTTCATTCAACAAACTTTTCAGACATGTTTCTTCGACTTTCAAATTATCCGCCAGAGGTGGTACAATAGCCTTAAAATAAAATCAGGGAAAATATGGTAATAAAATCACACATGAGACGCGGTATAACGGTAGTTAATTAATAAGTAAATATTATCAATGACGATCATTATGAATTATATTATTATTGGCTCTGTAGGCCTATATCCGGATCCGCACAATAATAATTTAAAGCACTTTGAAACTATCTTTTAACTAGGAAGCTTCGCAAACGCTTTGCGAGTTGTTAGATGAACGTAATTTTTTAAAAACGAAAAAAGCATAAAATTGCGATTTTCATGGAAAATAATTTTTCGATTGCGCTCAAATTTCATAATTACAATCGGATAAAGCATGTAGGTGAAATTAAGTCGATGATTTTGTTTTTTAATTGTTAAAAATCGTAAAATTGCTATTTTCATGAGAAATAAGTTTTCGATTGCGCTCAAATTTCACACGAATATATAAACATAACATTAAGGTTCTGTGAAAAATTCATTACAATCGGATAAAGCATGTAGATGTTATAAGCCGAAGACATTTTTTTAATTGAAAAAAAATCGTAAAATTGTGTAAAATTGCAATTTTCATGTGAAATAACTTTTCGATTGTGCTTAAATTTCACACAAATATATTAAATTATAAAATTAAGGTTCTGTGAAAAAATCATTACAATCGTATAAAGCATACATGTAGGTGTTATAAGTCGAATAAATGTTTAAAAAAAAGAAAAAAATCGTAAAATTGCGATTTTCATGAGAAATAATTTTTCGATTGCGCTCAAAAACGTATTTTTTTTGGAAATTTTTTTTACGCCAGGCCCATCGATTAAAATAACCTTGGCTAGGCTTATGACTGATAATAATCCAAGTTGTGAGCTCATAAAACAACAAAATGCAAGTTACCCGGTGCCTCCACCAAAACTCTACATTTTATTTACAAGAAAACAATGAAATATTCATCTAACGTACCGTTCAGTTATAGAAATTGATTCTAAACCGAAGAGGGCATTAAATAAAAATGGGATTGCACATGAAAAGGAACAGCATTTAATTTGTCACAAAATAATTATTCAACCAGCCATCAATGTACAAAATAAAATACCGATACTAGTTTATTCTGTACCTACTCATGTGAGTACTGTACTAGGAAACGCTCTGTTGGACGCGTTGATAACGACGACGTGAGAAACTAGGGCGCTTCAACCGGTTAGGTCATATTGCGCCGCCTGTGAATGAAAGTAAATTAGAGAGCACGTGCTATAGCTAGACCCACATTGCAATTTATTAAAAAATTTTAAATTTGCGACGTTCGCTGTCCACGGGGCCATGTTTCCATATTATTTATTATTGCCAAGGTAGGCCTATTTGGGCAAACCTTTAATTTGTGGATAAAATCCACCGCCATCTAGAGGACCTTGACATCATTTCTTTGGGAAAACGTTACAAATAATACACTGCTTCCTCGATAGTATTTTGATTACTTCTAGGTGGCAGTGCATAGTGCGAACCTCGTGCACGTTTTCGTTGCCATGGTAACGTTACTTTTGTTATAATGTAATTTCCATCTACACTACTTATCGGATCAAAATAAAAGTAACACATTCGTGACCAGACGGACGTTCTAAATGATTTGGCCACCTCAGATTTTGTCGCCGTTTAGTTTGAAAAAAAAACTTTCGATTAACTTTAATGTAACTTTTTAACTTTTTGAACGATTTTGCCACAAAACTAATGGCATTCAATTGGGAACAAAGCTTGCGGATGGTCAAAATTTCAACTCGATCCGAGCCTCCGTTCGAACGTTATGGCGAGACATACAAACAAAAAAACCAAAACCAGTGACTATTTTTTCCGGCAGAGTCAAATGGAAACGCTCGCTTCGCTCGCTTAACAAGCAATTACAACATCACATTCGAGCTGCAAAATTAAATAAAAATTGGCTTATTTTTCTAATGGAGTCAGCTTGGAAAAAGGTTAAAATGTAATGAAATTGAATATCTTTAGGCCTTTAAAGAAGAACGTATATATGAAAAGGTATACTCACAAGATGACGAAACTCTCTGCACTCATAAAGAAAATACAGAGGAAGGTACAAACAAACACGAACTAATAAGAGTAACGTAAAAACTAATAAGTGATAATAATAGAAGAACGTAAAACAAACAAGAAATAGAAAAGAAAACACAATCAAAATTAGAACAAATACAATGTTTGACAAAAAACACTTAATAACAGGAAAGTAAATGAAAACAAGAACAAAATAAAATAAATTTTCGGCAAAGACCGACTTTAAACCAATTCGTGTTTTACGATCACTCAATACTGATGCACGCAGCTGCTGGGTAACGAGTCTAACTTGGCTTACACTTTCCAAGACATTGTTACAATGTAGCCAACAATTGAACAACAGCTGTTGTTCAATACAAGTAAATCAGTCTTAAGCAAAATTATTTAACAATATAATTAATTACTATCAGCATATAAAAATAATTTACGTAATCACTTAGCTATTTGGATATGAGCGAAGCGAAGATTCCATTTTTCTACACTGGAGAAATAAATCCGGAATTTTTTTTTTTTCTTTCTTTTTTTCTGTTTGTATTTTTGTGTGTTTGTTAACATGATTCCGGCTAAACCTAAATTGCAATGAAATTTTCTGGAGGCTTTCTAAATCTCTGAACTTAGAACTGCCACGTTTTTAGCGCAATCGAAAAATTCTTTCACATGAAAATCGTAATTTTACGATTTTTTTCGATTTAAAAAAAAAATCTTCGACTTATAACACCTACATGTTTTATCCCATTGTAATTATTTTTTCGCAGAACCTTAATTTTATGAATTAATATATTCTTCTGAAATTTGAGCGCAATCGAAAAATTGTTTCTCGAAAATCGCAATTTTACGCTTTTTTTGTTTTTTACCGATTGTAATTATCTTTTCACAGAACAACAGAAAATCTGCATAACACATGGCAGCTCAATGCACCAATTACGCTCATCCAATATTGGTCCTGAAAAAGCGTTTGCAAAGCTTCCAAGTTAGATAAATTTCAGTGACAGTGAGTGAACTATGAAACGTGTCGGAATTCAAGAAGTGAGATCCCATTTTTACCCAGTAGCCTGGTTGCTTAGACAAACCATTCGGGGTTTAGTGATAGAGGCGTGAATTTTGGATCATTTATCCAGAAAAAAACGTGCTGAGTAATTTGCCAGGTGGTCCTAATCGATTTTTTTCCTTGTTCAGGGGTGACCATTGTGCAAAGTTAGGGGTAGAAATTATTTTTAAATAGACGAGGGGGGAGCCTTATAGAAGTAAAAGTGTGGTATTTAAACATGTTGTGTAAGTATTAATTCAATTTAATTATTTTAATCTAAAAAATGTATTATTTTTAACAGGAGTGTCCAAAATTGCTATTTCGAAAAAATGGTAGTAAGTATAGCTTGTGATGACTCAGCTTTCGGGGATGAGTGATAGAAGCGTGAATTTTGGATCATTTACTCAGAAAAATGCAATGAGTAATTTGCAAGGTGGTCCGCATCGAAAAATGTTCCCGTTCAGGGGTGACCATGGTGCAAAGTTAGCGGTAGGCATTATTTTCAAATAGACTAGGGGTGAGTCTAATAGAAGTAAAAGTGTGGTATTTAAACATTTTGTTTAAGTATTAATTTAATTTAATTGTTTAAAGCTAAAAAAATTAACATTTTTAACAGGGGTGTCCAAAATTGTTACATTTGCCCGAAATTCGAAAATACGTTCAAAATGCTAGTAAACATAGCTTGTGATGACTCATCTGAAAGGAATTTAAACACTGAACACGAATTTCATACATAATCAAAAGTCAAGGTCACCGGGGTCAATCAGGGTCACGACATTTGAACTTTAATTAGTATTGTTGTAATTAGTATCGCCATGAACAGACCACATAAAATTGTTTATGTTGATACTTTTTTCCTTAATTGTTTGTCCAGGATAATATATGTACATAAAAACAGCAATTCTATATTCAGGGTTGTACAAAATGACTTTCTGGGTCTTAAGTTTTCCAATATACTGTAAATTGAGCCACCATAGGTTGTGATCACTCATTTTGAAACTAATCTTAAGTTGGTCACGGCTATGCTTTTCACTTACGTGTAGAAATAAATAATAATATTACCTGAAAGTACGGCGTTGGGCAAGGGAGGTGTAACAATACACACAATCACGGTTTCAGTAAAGTAAGTAGGGATGACATAAATTCTAAATTCGTCGTTATTTTGGCGGTCTATTTCCGTGGAGCCCGTGACATCACGAATCGATGTACCGCCCGCTGCGCGCGTAATGTTCGTTCTGGACCGGCACCTCCACCAAAATTCACAAAAATTCTGGACCGGCACCTCCACCATACCCACATTTTGAGCACTAAAATGTTTAATTTCGCAAGTTAATTCGCGTTTTGACCAGTTTTATCCATTTTCGTTCATTATTTTGCGATATACACGAGATTTTGCGAAATTCACGTTTTCAAAATGTGTTTTTTCATCACTAAATGATGTAATTCGTCAACAATATTACATTTTAGGCAATCAAATGGATATTTAAAAAAATTGTGAATTTCGTTATCACCATTTTTCACTACCTCTATTTATGCCTAATAAAATAACTTTTAAAATAATAATTTTAAACTTGGAGATTATTAATTTCTAGTGTGGAAAATGCCTATCGGCTAGTTAGATTGGAGAAGGGTTGACAGGTTGGGAAAGCAAAGAGAACATAAATTCCAGCCTGAAGGGCTGGGGGCAACAAAACTTTTCACCTGCTGATGACAACTGCAGCTAATTTAAAGTTGTTACCTTAAGGTTAGGTTCAACAGAGGATTGGCCGGATTTAACAGGGTCAGGCATGAATTCCCGTGTTTTCTTTAGAGACCAATATCTTCTGATCCAATATAGATACAATTACGATTTTACCTTTAAAAGAAAGCTCAATCTTTTGAGTCGCATAGCTTAATCTGATACTTACCTTGAAATTTGAGATTTAGCAACCACCTGAAAAAGACGCTCTTAACATTTTATCAAAACTACTTAGAATTTTAAAATTTATTTTGCTGGTGCTGGAAGGAAAAACAAATTAACGTGTTTTGCTGAACACAAGCTTGAAAAAAAAATTCGAAATTTTAAGCAAAATTAAAAAATTGTGTTATATGAAGTACCATTTTAAATATAAACAAAACTACAATTTTGTTTCCACACAATCATAGATAAAGCATCGACCTATCCATCGCACTAGTTACATTTGAAAAATAATTAACGGTTATTACGTATTGATTGAACAGCGTACATGGTTTTGTGCAAGACCGGCACAACTGCATTTCCATCACCGAAACCTGCAAGTCGTAAATTACCACCCCTCCTTTGCCTTCGAGTGAGCGGTGTCGTGTGAACATCCGAGCGCGCAACTTGAGCGAGTGTGACCTTGCATTTGCAATGCAAGCTCCCGACACTGAGTTTGGAAAACACAAAGCTTCCGAGCTGTTACATTGAAATACAAACATTTATACTATACAAGATAATTTATGCAAAAATGTAGATTATTTTTCAATCACTTATTTCTTGTCACTCAATCCTAGTGATCGGCTGATCATGGGTACTTATTTCTTGTCACTCAATCCTAGTGATCGGCTAGAACTAAGATGAAAATGAATTGCAAAGTGAATCACAAGGCAAGGCGTCTCTTTAAAAAAACTACTCGAATGAAGCCTTGAGCCACGCGTATTTAGCTAATTTGCGTACGCAATCATATTTTTGATATAGTTTTGACATGATCGAGTAAAATTGCCATGAAGCGCGTTCGAAATGTGCTTGTAGAGATTGGTGATGGATTACATGCGTGTTTTGTTTATTCCCAATGTTCAAGTTCTGTTTCAAGTCAATTATCATATTGACTTGAGACTTGAACGGCTTCAACGTGTGATGTCTGCTCCAAACTGTTAGTTTGGATAAGGAAACGCTTACGATTATAAAAACATAACATAGTGTGATCGTTTTTTTAAAGAGACGCCTTGCCTTGTGATTCACTTTGCAATTCATTTTCATCTTAGTTCTTCTTAGATTTAAAGAAAATACCTATCCTCTAGGATTGAGCGACAATAAATAAGTGATTGAAAATAATCTACATTTGCATAAATTATCTGTATAGTGAAAACTTTAGTGTGGCTCGTTGGTCTTGTTGTTAGCGAAATCTGCTTCCAATGCAAAAGGGTCCAGGGTTCGATTCCCGCCAAAGTCAGAAGTATTTTAACTTCTGATTTGGACTAAAGTCCATCAGTTCGTGTCTTAGAAGTTTGTAAACGATGACTTTGGAGCCGTCCATATAGCATCGAAGCACATAAAAAATTCAGAGTTGTTCTGAATGGGCCTTGTTGATTCTGGCGCTGATTCGCGGGGTTTTCGCACTGTCCTTTACCACTGATTGCTATATGTCCTTTTAAAAAATATCGATCTTTGGGGTTGGTAATCGTTCACCTCTCGATTGCGTCGGGGCCTACAAGGTAGGCTTTGACGCTTTGTCTTTGATTTACTGTCCCCCCCCTGAAAATCAGTTATATCATTGAGTATATAACCTAAGGATGCTTATATACCCCAAAGGGTTATAAACTGAATGTGTAGACTCAAAATACAATGTATTATTTATTTATTTATAATGCACTCATAAAGATCACTGCAAATCAGCATAAATATAGTCTTTTATTAGGAATGGAACTGAGTGAATGTCTCTCCAAACATTATCTTTATCAAAATTATCTAAATATATTTTAATCAAGTGATCATTATTGTGAACTTGTTGGTTTACTTTTCAAGTGAATTAAAATACGCAGGCGGGGTAGTCTAACATCGAAACTTGTCTTGGCAATCACGTGTTTCGTAGAAGGAAATATCGCAAGTGCATAAAGTTAATTAATTCCTTAAAGTTTATACATTATAAAAGAATATAATATTTATAGTGATTTAATACATGTGACTGACCAATATGGACCAACGCTTGATGCAGGTGCGAATTAACGATTTTTGCAGAGGGGGGGATGGCTGAGAATAGTAGTTTCGTTGGCAAACCGGGGTCTGGGGCGAACCCCCAGCCGGCGGAGGCGATTTTTTGGGGTAGGTATTATTGCCCTTGAGATGGCCTAGAAGAGATCTGAGGAAAATATTTGGGGGTATTATTGCTCTCAAGATGGCCTTAGAAGCGATCTGATGACAATTTTTGGGTCATTATTGTCCTCGAGATGGCCTTAGAAGTGATCTAGGAAAAATTTGGGGTTTTTATTGCCCTCAAGATGGTATTAGAAGCGATCTGGGGGTATTATTTTGAAAGGAATATGTGTAAATTGACGCATTATTTATTAACATTACCAGATAAAGTCACTTGATATTTATGAGATGAGATGGGAATCCAGAGGTGGGGATTTAGCCACCCCCGGGCGGGGGGATACCTTTCATAAAACAGAGACGGGGATGAAATTACCAGGGGGAGGGAAATCCCCCCATCCCCCCCGTCCAATTCGCACCCTGTGTTTAGGTAAGTAGTTACCTAAAATATTAAAAAAATGTACCGTTATGATATTATGCAGTTATACTTGGAATGCAATGTTTCTTTAGTAATCTGTCCTGATAGGAAAGGAGTTCGACCACAAACATAAAACCCATAATGGTTCCCATAATATTAAAAATCAAACATAACACTTTCATGTTTGCTGTCATAACTGTAAGATCGCATGGATATTGCCCTGGGGATTGACATGGATATTGAATACAGGTCTAACATTTAGGGGAGATGTTAGTTTTATGAAATAAGAAAACAATTCAAAATTTAGTTGAAATGTTATGTTTTAAAACTTTAAATCCAAAATTTACAGTAAATCCCAAATGAAGTCGTAGTCTATGTTAATTAAGAAAGGTTATGTTGATTTCGCAATTATTGGGCAAGAAAGTGCATATTTTACGTATAGTTTATCCTAAATAAAAATGAATATTTGATAAAAGATTTCCCCTTCACGATAAATTTGTATACATCTCAGCTGCAATAGGCAACACAATCGCACGGGCACGTCCCAATTGACTCTATTATTCTTAAATAGGAAATAAATTTGTTTCATACTCGTGGTGAATTTAATACTTATTATTTTTGATATTATTGAATACTGCACGGCTAACAAGGATGGAACATTGACCCTAAAACGAAACTAGCTTTATTTGTATCAGGTACATAAGAAACATTATTGTGGTAAAATAATTATACATAGGTACGCTTTAAAAAATTTAAAAAATGCGTTATAATTAATTAACTAATTTACACATACATACGGGGTCTCTGAGAATTTCCAACATTGATTTTGTTGTTTACAACACCTCACGGGTTAAACGTTGAAACAATACAAAGAGAAAACTTTATTCAAATCCATCACTTCATGTAAACGGTAATTTTTAGAGCTGTCCTGCAACGAGGCACTTATAAATTCAAAATTGTTCGAATCGGAAAAAATTCAGTGCATTGCGAGCTATATTACGTCAAGTCAAGCAATACATAAACAAATAAATTATAATTAATAATAAATAAATAATAAATATATTAATATAAATAACCCCGATCGGGGTGGATTTTGTGTCTTCTGAATTGCATTAAATATTAACATTACCTACGGGAGTGTTCCCGACCAACCAAATCGGAAATATACCCACGCTCCCTACCTTCACATTATTGACATTATTAATAATGTTTTTTTTGGTCAGTTCAATGGCAACTGATACTCGTTGCAGTACTGTTTCATTCATTCAGATCTAATAATGCAACTACAATCCAGAAGTTAAACAGTTACCGTCTCGGTGGTCTAGTTGGCTTAATGCGCCTACCTGGAATGTGGGGACTCGGGTTCGAACCCCGATCGGGATGGATTTTTTAACTTCTGAATTGTATTAATACTAACAATTCCACCTACGGAAGTGCCACCTACGGAAGTGTTTGCCGACCAACCAATTCGAGAAATGTAGACAATTTAGTCTGTATAATTATAGTATCACAATTTATTACAAAAGTTTTTCTTCGTATTATTATATAATGGTATAAGGCAGAGTACAACACTGGCATACAATGATTAATTTGTTGTCTAAGGTGCCTACCTGGAATGTGAGAGACAACCCAGAACACAAGCCGTGTTTTTGGGTTTGTGGACTTGTGAAATTATAGATTTATTTTTGCCACTATGCGATGTAATATATTCAGCAAATAGTTATCAAGTGAATAAAGACAAATTTAATAAATATAATAGTTAAAACAAAATTTTTTTACAAGTGTCATACACATTTAATTTTTTTGTCTATTATTACAGTCTCTCCACTAAACCTAATTTTTAATTACCTGGTACAAATCGGACAAATAATAAATGACAAAAGATCAATTTTTTGTTGTTTTTTTGTTTTGTTTATTTATTATCTATCTATCTATTTATTTAATTATTTATTTATTTATTTATTTATTTATATATTCACTTACGTCTATCCTATTCAGTTATAAAACTGATTTAGAAGGCTTTTTTAAATAAAGGGTACCCCTTACCAATAGAAATCGTAACAGAGATGCTGCAATTAGATTATTGCTTCTACATTCACATTCTTGAGTGGTGGAGTGGTAGAAATTCGAGGCCACACAAGGCCGTCGCGTCGTCCTAGCGTATAGGCGGACTGCCGTGCACTCCCTGGACTGGAGTGAGGCGGCTGGCACAGGAGGGGAAATGTTTAGGAAAAAAAATGGCATATGGGAAAAAATTGCACTATCGTGGCGCGCTCTTGCGAAAAAGAATCATATTGAAGCCCCCTATGTCCTATCCTTAAACCACGACGCGCAAGATAACAACTTTAAATTAGCTGCAGTTGTCACCAGCAGGTGAAAAGTTTTGTTGCCCCTGGCCCTTCAGGCTGGCATTTATGTTCTCTTTGCTTTCCCAATCTGCCAACCCATCTTGGAGATTATTAAGCATCATATTCATTTATGTTGTTAATTAGATAAGAAGAAGGCTTTGCTTTCAATTAAGCCACCAATTTTTTGTGTGGTCCACCTGCGAAATGGCTGCCGAGAAGTGTCAAAACACAAAAGGTCATTCAAACTTGATTGAATTCACCTCTATTGCACTGGCTCCAGAGCACGTGCAGAATTTCATGAAATTTTTGCACTAGTTCAGCCTGCACTTTGCAAACGAACGGCAACCATCTCCTTTCCCAATAGGCAAACGGTGAAAAAGTGCAAATAGTTCAAATTTGTGTTGAAAGTGCAGCAGAGGAAAAAAAACGTAATACCCAAAAGTGCAGTTCAAAATGAGCTGGATATCCCTTGCCACCGATAGCTAGCTTTTGTCTGGATTGGACGGGTGTGCCAGGCTGACCGGCGATTGTAGTCGTTACACGGTGTCTTGAATATGTCTCAACTCCATTCACCTTTTCTATGATCCTAGACAGGCAACTGCTCCTCTCAATACTGTAACTACTCTCACCAAAGGTACTGTACAAAGTGCGAGCAGTACTGTTAAATATTATCTCGAACCTCGTCGCGCTGTCCAACTAGCACTCTTACCAATACAAACTTATAATTAAATGTTATGTTGTAATTGTAATATTTTGTGATTCAGTGTAAAATTTCACAATTTTTATCTTTAAATGAACGTTTTACATTGAAAATTGAGCAATTTACGAGTATTTGACAAAATAATTGGATGAGCGTAGCGAGCGAAGCGAAGATTCCATTTCACTACACTGGAGAAAAAAATCCGGAATGTTTTTTTTTTTCTTTCTTTCTGTATTTTTGTCTGTTTGTTAGTTGAGATTCATTCAATAAAAGCAACTAGTAGGTTGGTGGTCAATTATTTATATCAGGGTTGCCACCAAGTCAATTTTTTTATCCTTGAAAGAGACTTAAAAAATCCTGAGAAATCCTTGAAAACATTTATTCAGCATTAGCGTATTTTAACCGCGAAGAAATGTTACAAATTTTCAGGTTTCATACCAAAATATGTTATGCCAGCCTGATTTTCGAGAATCTAGTCAAAATTACGTGCAGACAAATGCATAAGAATCAGAATTTTCTTCCAATATATTTTAACGTTTTACTTTTAGGCCTACTCACCATAACTACCACTTGCGGTAAATGTTAGGCCTATGCAGTCACTTATGTTTATTTTTACTAGTACCTGATGTTTTTTTTACTGTCTACATTGCTTTTTTTGGCTGAATTTAAAAAATGTATTAATTTAAAGTATTTTTTAAAGACAGTAGAAAATCCTAAGATTTTGCCCAAAATCCTGTTATCCTTGAGACACTCTAAAAATCCTGAGAAAAGGATGAAATCCTTGAAAGTGGCAACTCTGATTTATATTATATTTTATGAAATTAACCGTCCCGGTAGCTTGGTAAATCACTCGACCAGCAATCAGGAGACCGGGGTTCGATACCCCGCCGAGATAGATTTTATATTTATCAATTGATTTCCATTAAATTATCACAAACTTATTTCCAGTCAAATTCATTACATAGATAATATTTTCAGATCAATTCAGCCAGTCAGGTCTAACTTATTAAGGATTAAGTCAGTTGTGATTTAGTCTAAATAAAAACAGATAAACATGTGTGGAAAGTTGACAGCAAGTTTGCTTTATTACACGAATTAATGACATACAATACAGCTAGTAACAAAGTTGAGATTTTGTACATTTTGGCCAACACATTCTAGCCTTTACATTCCTCAACATTCAACTCCATAGCTTTTAAAAGATACCACATAACTTAAATTACTGGTATGTCCCAATTTGAATTTGTATTTTTATCATTAGATTTCCGTCCGTGCTTCATGGGACCCAAAATATGTATTACATTCACATATTGCATCACAAAAGACATTGCTGGATACAGAGAAACACTTCTTTTGTAACCTGTGACTTCAACAGAGACTTGCTTTTCTTTGTAGGCTATGGACTGTTTTATTTAAAGTTACATCCTTATGTAATATTAATATGCAACCAACTTAAGGAAAGAGTTTTTTTTAGACATTTCTTTCTTTGTTATTTAAAAAAGGTTTGCTGTATCCTGAACACCTTGTGTGGCACAACATGTATTATTATAAGTTACAGACTGTATCTGAAACTAGTAATACTATACATTTAA